>MU279835.1:0-133239 GCA_022385655.1 Xylaria intraflava | reverse complement strand
AATAATCTAACTAAGGAGAGAAAGAAGAGAAAGGAAGGAAAGTGTGTGTCGGGGTGCTGGGGGATATATACCCAGCGTGCGGGGATTCCATCGGGACACATTCCGGGACCTTCCGTCAGGTTCCGGCAGCTTCCATGTGATTCCGTGATTATGTAATCGATGGTATCACGCGTTTCTGGCAGCAGACGCTGTCACAATGACACTATATAACTTCAGCCTATAGCTCCCGCCGGCCCGCTTCAACATGAATAACTGACACGAATAGACTTCCATACACTTGTTAACTCTTCAATTTGTTGAATTGAGTATCTTTGTGCCTTGGTATGAGCATTTGCATCTTAATTATAATGTCGTATTGTGATTTTTGTGTCGATTTATCTTTGAGTGGTATCAAAGTAGAAATATAGCAACAGTGTAGTAGGCACTTTAATTGCTAACCTAAGAAGTGACGAACTCGATTGCGCCGCTGAATTTGTACTGTTAAATTTTTTATTATGCTTTTTGAACAATCGTGATTGTGTGGTTGATGATGGATGTGCGATCAAAAAGAATATGCAGTTGGAAAAGATATACGGTTGGTGATGGATGTGCGGTCAGTAATAAATGCGTACCTATTTAACCCCGCCATTGAATAGCCCCTTGTTTTCTATTTATTTATTAATTTTATGCTTAGCAGTGCGCTGTGCTTAGCACTGCCTATCTAGATACCAGCACATGACATTCATTTAAGTAATGTGTTTGGTACTTAGCCTTAATACTAGCGCGTCTGGTTTTTTAAGTCCTTAGCCTTCATAGCATAAGCTGCTCTTATTAGTAAAATGCAGTGCATGCACCTCCATGAATTATATACTAAAGTCATAATTTATTTTTGATAGCATTAATTTCACTATTTTGAGATTTGAGAATTTATTTTAAGTCATATTAACAGATATCATTCAATTGAAGGTAGATATCCTAAATATTTATTCTGAAACACGTAACATTGAGCTTGTTATTTTCCTTATACATGTTATTTAATTGTACTTCATTAGCTAGTTGTGCCCTGCTAGCTGATTGTGTTTCGGCGGTTGATTGCTCTCTATCACTTAATTATACTTCGCCGATCATTTGTGCTCTGTTGATCAGTTGCACACTACCAGTCGGTCGCGCACCATTAGTTGACTGTGTTTCGTTTTCACCATTCAACCAAGCTTCCTTTTTGTCGATAAACGGCCTCCTCATTACCCAATCGAACATTATCTTCACTACTCGATTGAGCTTTGTCATTAGTAAACTGTGCTTCAACATCATCGACTAACCATATTCCATTTTTGGCCAACTGCATTTTATCATTGTTATTTGATTGTATTTTGACAATGATACTATTGGGCTATATTCCTATAATATCACTATTTAATTGTGCTTGATTGTCGCTCTAATGTATTTCAATATTGTCATTGCAAAACTGAGTTTCATACCACTCTATATAGTATTAAGCTGTATTCAAGCATTTGATAGCTTATACATACCATGAGTATCCCGCTCCATTTTATATGACATATGGCTAGTTAGGCATAATATTGTAGCTCATGGCTGCGCCATCAAAATATGTGTGATTAAGTTCACAGATTTTGAATATTCTTTCTATATATATAATGTCAGAACTGAATATCCAAAGTTTTGTTGTCACACTTACATTGCGGCGGCAAATTCGATCTTTTGGGTTATGGTCTGGCATTCTGTAAAATATCTCACCTGGATTGATTTAAAATTCTCCATTTCATAAACTGGCATTTATTAATATTCATAGCTATCTATACAATGCATAATAAAATCTTAATTTACTACCTCTGGCCGGGCCCTTGGGAGGTGTTTTGGCCTCACTGAATTCATCATATAAAGTTGATATCCAATCTAACATCCACTGGTTAGTCTGTAGGTAGTGTATATGCTAGGCAAATAAGGTACTCATGTTATTATAGAAAAATTTCACCATTTTTGTGTTAGAAGCAACAGTCATCGTGGTACTGCGTTTGGTACTGCGTTTGTGCTGTATTTGTACTGCGTTCAGATTCTATTCAAACTGTCTTCGGTATTGTGTTTGAAGAATGAAATGTAAAGAGAAAGAATAATTGAAAATGTAGGAGTGGGGAAGCCTTTACGTACCATTTCAAGAGTGCTTTCTAAAGTACATACTTACCTAGAAACGGAATAAATATATGAAACTTGGAAGTTAGCATGGACAAGTCTGCTTAAATAATTGTTCCAGTTTAATTAGTCAGTACCCCTGTCTGTATAGATAACTTTGGTCGGTAACCTTCAGCCCACATGTACTCGCTTATCCTGCCCCCCATGGCCAATGGGCTCACGACGATGTTACTGTTCGTCAAAACACCCTAGCCATATTATTGATACCATTAAGTGCATAATAACTGGAACTCTACTGTCATAATACTCTGCAGTGTGATGTACTATGCTTACAGGGTCACAATGTACTCGTGGTCCAAGGAGTATTTACTCATGCACAAGTGTATTCACACTGGCCATTCTACATTAATGCACTACTTATTACAAGTAGTGGCATACCTCTTGAGGTTCCGTGTACAGCTTGACGTTCAAAGGCTACACGCAGCATCTATGGGATCCCACTGCCTTTCCCTAAATGTATTTGTCTTCCAGGCCACTTTGGGGGTTGTTGCGCAAATTCTAAATTCCAGGACCATGCAGCAAAATGTTCTGTACAGGACCAGGACCGCTGAGTGTTTAGCCCAGGAATGCGACGAAGATATGGCGGGCTCTAAGGCAATTCGGTGGCTCAGAGCTGTGACGGCTTGACGTGACGGAGATTGTATACGAAGAGCGGCAGGCTACATCAGAGGAATCAATGCGAAGCTTGGCTAAGGTGCCTCACCGACACTACAGCCCGCGCTCCCCCCCGATACAAGTACCATCATTCTGCGTGTCCGACGGGCCTCAAGTGCCCTAAAGTGTGCTGTAGATGAGAAATGGTAGTCGGTTTCCGGTTTATTTCTGGTCTGTATTGGCGCGGCTAAGGAAAAAGGGGTTCGAGCTGGCGTCTGTTTTAGGAGCGATTGTGATGAGACCTGTGCTGATGGCATACAAGTCAGGTCTTGGCGATACCGCGAGGCTGTGGAATCGAGTTGATGCTGTCTGCCTGTCAGCAGTGGGAAGACGAATTAATCGTCCGACAACCTGGAGAGCAATACGACGTGCCGGTGGTTGCCTCTCAACTGCATCATATTACTGAGGCAGGCACCGCTGCCTACCCGACCCTCCAACTCTGCCACTCAGCCCATCTGTCCGCGGCAAGCAGCAAGCGGCAATGTCACCCTGCCTGGTTACCTGTCGGCGGCGTAGCGCTGCGGATCTTCCGGGGCCCCTGGGCAGCGATCGACGGAGCCTGCCTTATGCGTGAAGACTGTTTGGACTGTGCCGTTAAATTGACGTTTTCTCCATCGCTCCCCTCTTCACCAAGAGGCTCGGATTCTCGGATGTTTCGAGCCTTACCGGCACCTGACCAGCACGGCTGACCCGCACAGCTCGAGAGCGAATGCAAGGTCTGTCGAACTTCAGCAAGTGAAGTTCCGCCTCGAATGCGCACTCTCGACTAACCTGACGCTGGCGCAGGGTCGTCTCTTCGCGTCAGATCGCTTACCGAAATACTTATCATAACGTGACGTAAAGTCGTCGACCATGGCGACCTCAACAGAAACCGAATCGGTCACTGTACTTCAGAATGCTGAGCCTGACAGCAGTCCGGCGTCCACAGCGAAGCCCGCGTCCACGACACCTAACGGAAACGAAGACGATGCCGGCGACAACGAAGCACCGACCGAGAAGAAACCCTCCGCCGCGAAGACGGCTCTCGTAATGCTACCTCTCTGTCTCTCGACGCTACTCTCGGCTCTCGACATCACCATAGTCATACCAGCCATTCCCACCATCGTTGCCTCCCTGGGCTCCGTCGCTGGTTACATCTGGATCGGCAGCGCTTTCATTCTCGCCAGTACGGCCACCACACCTCTCTGGGGTACCGTCGCTGATATATGGGGACGCAAACCCATCATACTGACGGCCATCACCTTTTTCCTCGGTGGCAGCTTGCTGTGCGCTCTGGCACCCAGCATAGACGCTTTGATTGCTGGCCGGGTGGTCCAAGGCTTAGGGTCAGTCATCCCGCCCTCATCCCGCCATCATCCCGCCATTCCATCGATGGAATACACCTACGGCATCTTACGGCATCGCCCGTGACGAAGTTGCTCACACCTTAGCAGGTCTGCCGGCATGGGCACTATGGTAAATGTCATCATCTGCGATCTTTTCTCCGTCAGAGATCGCGGTCTTTATATCGGGTTCACATCGCTAGCCCACGCTCTTGGAAGCGCAGTCGGCCCCCTCATTGGCGGTGCCTTGACAGAAAAGGTCGAGTGAGTCTACCTCCAACAGCTCGAGCTTTCGGCTCTCTGCTCTCAGTTCTAACGGGTCAATATTGTCTTAGTTGGAGATGGTGTTTCTGGATCAATTGTGAGCCTCATGAGCGTGCAGCGTGTTAGCCGCCATTCTTACTATGCGACGCTGACTTAAATATTCCCGTCTTTTTCAGTGCCGATAGGTGGGACTGTCTTGCTCATACTCCTCTTCTTTTTGAAGGTAGCAAACCCCGGTACTCCTATACTCGCCGGGCTCAAGAAGATCGATTGGGCCGGATGTGCTCTCGTCGTAGGCTCGGTTTTAATGGTACTGCTAGCTCTGGACTTCGGTGACGTTGTCTTCCCGTGGCACTCCGCCACGATCATCAACCTTCTGGTATTTGGCGTCGTCGCTGGCGCCTTATTTCTCGTGAATGAATGGAAGCTCGCCAGGGAGCCTATCATTCCGCTTCGCCTCTTCTCAAACAAGTCAGCAGTTGCCGCGTATGGCGTGTACGTCTTCAACTTCTACGTCTTCATCGGGATGCTGTACTATCTGCCGCTGTACTCACAGGCCGTGCTTGGCGCTGATGCTCTAACGTCGGGCATTTACATCCTTCCTCTGATCGTGGCAAGCTCACTCGCTGCCGCTTTTGTTGGCTTCTTCATTCAGAAAACGGGAAAATACCTAAGCGTCATGTACATTGCGCAGCTTCTAATAATCCTAGGATGCGGACTTTTCATTTATCTCCCATTCGAGAGGACCCTTGCTCGGCTTTTCATCTTCGAGATCTTGTAGGGCTCACTCCACGAACCGGGACCAAGAGTCCAAGACCACCGGGCAGTCGCTAACACAATACGTATGTAGGGTTGGCTTGGGCGGCGGCATGAATATCGAGCCACCTCTCATTGTAGTCCAGGCTATCAATTCTGCTCGGGACACTGCGGCCGTCGTGTCAAGCATGAACTTTCTGCGTTCCATCGCCATCGCCATTTCCATCGTTGTCGGCGGGGTTATCTTCCAGAATGAAATGACGGCCGCCAATCCAATGCTCGCAACTCAAATTGGTGCTGAATTGGCCCGACAGTTCAATGGCGATCAGGCTACGGCCAAGGTGGAAGCTATCAATGAGCTGCCGGACGAGCAACAGGGCGTGGTGCGACAGGCTTACTACCACTCCCTGAGAGACGTATGGATTATGGTACGCGCAGTAGTAGCAACCACCTTCTCGCTACGATGTGTTCTTTATACTGACTTTCCATGACTTGAACAGTATACGGCATTCGCAGGCCTGTCATTGCTCTTCAATGTGTTTGTACGCACGCACCATCTCAGCACCGAGAATAAGGGTGCCGTGTTGGGTGTCGATCGAGAGAAGACGGTTGGTAACAGCGGTAGCCTAGAGCTTGAAGGGCCGCAAGGGCCGCAAGGGCAGCGACAGCCGTATACAAGATCGACAGCATAGATGTATGAATAGTCATTTGTTTGATATTCGTGAGCCGAAGTTTATATAGATGTTCTCAAACTCACGCTCAAAAGTAAGAGAGATGCTACTGCTACTGTTAGGGGCAATAGGGATGACACTTTATCGCTAGCCTACAAATTCGCTGATGCGACTGTCTGTTCATACCTAGCAAATGTACACACGCGATGGGGTCGGTGTTTTCTGAATCGGTACATCTTCAGTTCTATTTTGGGATGTGCGTGCTGTCTTTCAGGCTCATGCTTACCAGTTCCGACACCGTATTCCCCGCTGCCTGCAAATGAGAATAGGCCGCATATCGTCAAGCCATTTCCCCAGGTACCGTTACATCGCACCGCCCAAGACGCCTTCATAAGCTGTAGCTCGGGCGTTGTTTGCAGACCACCTAGTCAGAAGCGATTTACGCTAGAAACCCCAGTCGAAGCACGTTACATCTATGGTGTCCTCTTGAACATGAGCCATTTCGCACGATGAGCCCATGCTAATCACAATGCCCGACTTCGACGTAAACCCCGAGAAGCGTGCGACTCGGTTTGCCTTCTTGAAGCGCCAGTTGTTCGTGACACCGCCAGCCGTGACGGGAGTCCATGAGAGAACCGAAGGCAAGACGGCCGTTGTCACAGGGGCAAATAGCGGGCTCGGCTTCGAAGTCGCGCGGCAGCTTCTTGAGTTGCGCATCGGTCGCCTCATACTTGCTGTACGTAGTGAGACAAGAGGCGAGATTGCGAGAAAGCAGCTTATTTCCAACACGAGCTTCGATGACCGGACTATAATAGAAATCTGGCCTCTCGATCTCTCCAACTATGATTCTGTGATGTATTTTGCGAATCGCACCAAAAGCCTCGATCGGCTTGACATCTTCGTCAATAACGCAGCCCTTGCCAAACTCGACTTCGAGATTAACAGCAGCAGCGGTCACGAGGAGATCATTCAGGTCAATTACTTGTCAACCGTGTTGCTAGTCATCCTCCTTCTCCCGGTCCTAAAGGAGAAGAACACCACAGAACACCCAGGTCGCATAGTCTTAGTCAGTTCTGATGTTGCGTCGTGGGCTAAATTCAAAGAGAAGGACTCTCTGCCCTTGTTCTCGGCCATGGACGATAGGACCAACTTCGAAATTGTAGAGAGATATTCTACAAGTAAGCTTCTTGGGCAGCTTTTCCTGTTCGAGCTCGCAAAGCACATCCCCCCGACGGTCGCGATCGTCAACGCGCCCAATCCCGGCCTGTGCGAAACTGGCCTGGGACGGGAGGCGGACGGGACCTTCGGCGGTTTCGTGTTTGACATGATCAAAAAGCTAATCGCCCGACCGGCCTCGATCGGGGCACGCACAATCGTTGACGCTGCCATTCGACATGGCCTCGAGACTCACGGGCAATACTTGGAAGACGGCAAGATACAGCCGTATGTACTGCGTCGACCCTCGCCATCTGTTCGATTCTGCTTGATTTGCTTATCATTTCATCACTAATACAATTATAGTCACGCGCCTTTCGTGTACCGACCAGAAGGTCAGAAGATCGCTCAACAGCTGTGGAAGGAGACGTTAGAAGAGCTGGCTTTCGCAAAGATCTCCACGATTATTGACAGCCTGGGTATCAAGGACAAATTATGAATTCGATTGCGGAATGGCTTCGTTCCAGACTTCATTTGCCGACATGAGCAAGCAGACCAGATGTGCTTGTGACATGGTACGATCTGATCCAGATTGAGCGTTCCCCATTTGACATTCTCGAATCTCGGCTAATAGAGCGCAGGTGAACTGACCGTTACGTAGTGTGTTAACCTTGGAGAGTTGGACAGATCTCAAGGCGTATTATAATACACAACGCGCCCATTTTTGATGATATTGGATAAGAACATAATCGCTCCTCACTTCTTAACGCCTTGGTCTATATATTCCTTCTCCAGTTCCCCGAGAAAGCCTTCCACCTTCTTGCCATTCACAATGACGTCCTTACAATCAAGCAGAATCCACATCATACGGCCTGGTAGTGTGCCGCTGCCCGTGATGTTCTTCCACTTATGGGCGGTAGCTCGGTTGACGCTCACATCTCCCTGTCGCATGACCCGAGTCTCTCCAGAATCGAGGGTCAGCTCAAAGACGCCCTCGACCACGATGCCATAATCGATAGAGACTGCCCGGTGCATTGGCGACTCTAGGCCGGGGGCAAAATCGATCATGCGAACGACTATTCACGTTCCGTAGTTAGTGAATGCATGGGAAGTGAGACCTTCGCCGATCTCCTAGGCGTTGATTCGCGACGAGGCATAACTCCTATCATGAGGAGAGACGAATGATATGTAGGTAGGTATATAATGACTTACTAGAACCATTTTCATAGTGCAGCGGTGGCTACGCACTCATGTCAGTTGTTATCGAAGAATAAGAGGCGAATGTACCTACCTCCTGAGCACGAGCCTTCTCGACGTCGACATCTCCGTTCAGTTCAACGGGCGTTTCCTGAGTCGAATAGAGGATGTTGGCGACTGCTTGCTGTTCGCCCATTACACGGTGATGATCGCCGTGATCAGTGCTCAGGAAGATCGATTCGCCTTTCTCATTATGTCCGGTGATATGCCGAACCATCTGGCGAAGACCGGGGGCGGGAAAGCTGCTGGCGTACCCCTTGCCCGCGGCAATACCTTCACCGGGGGTTGCTGTGTCTGCCATGATTCCTCAAGTGATGATGTGAGTTATCTACGCGTGGCACCTCTGTATGATGAGCGGTAAGACCAGATGCATGTAACCTGTGATGGAGGAACCCCCGACTCGTTGATTTTCGCTTCTGCGAGGGACTCATTTATAAGCGCTTTTTACACCGAGGCTTGATAGATACACTCTCCATTGTTCATCTCGAACCTGCTGGGATCCAACAGAGATCCCAGCAGGCTGAGCAACCTTCCCTGGCCTACCGCTGCGACACAACAGCGCAACAAGGAAATGCGAGGAGACGGTATGTGTCCAAGGCAGAGTCACTCTACTACTTGTGTACATAACGGTACAAAGGCTTGAGTGGAACCGATCCATCGACGTGACCACGGGGAAGCATACATGCGGCACAGGGCTTCAGGTACGCTCGGCACGCTCTCTACTTACCTAATTCACGACCATAAGCCGAGTCGGTTAAAATGGCCCCGCGGGCGGGAGATCCTAGCGCAGAATGAGCCATTCCATAGGGCGTAGGCTCCTGGCTCCTACAGTAGGTATGTCAGTCACGGTAAAGATTGCCAAAGAGAAATCATGGAGACGACTCGGAGGACACCGTGCTTGATAAGCCGCGTACTTCAGGCACTATGCACACTATCAATGGGACTTAGACAGGTGAACACATCTAGAGAGCCACTCAAGCACCCATATTCAGGATTACCTTATCTAGAGAACAGCTATCCCATTATGTTCGCTGGACAATGGCACGCAACCGCTAGACGAAGGACATGTTCAATGGAAAGACAGAGAACTAGTCAACTTTCAGTTCCCAACGAGAGACCACATGATGTAGCAACCCGCACCATTTACCATCAACTGATGGAATATCACCCATAGAAAGGCATTGATGAATTTGGGCCCGTATATGGTCCACAGGTCTTCGTGGCCCCATATGTACATACACGCCAGATCGAATGACAGCGAGCTCAGCGCCGAGAAGAGAGTCTGGAGAGTGAAGTACTCGATATAATGGGTGTTGGATCCTACCGTAGTATCCGGAACCTGAGGCTTGGTCGCCTTCCTTGGCGCTGGCGCTGGCTCTGGCTCGGCGGTGTGAGCATTTTCGTTGCCGCTGTGTTGTAGAATGGCTCTGCCTTCATACCACGAAGTGAATAGCCGAAGACCGGCTAAAGACCACCACACTGGGCCGATCCAGTTGCTCAGGAATGACTGGACTACTACGCCAATGACATTAGAACCGGCGAGGCCGTTGAAACCATTCAGCAAGTCGAGCGAGGCGATAGTGTTGTCTCTTCCCATGCTATAGAATGCACTTTGGCCGAGCAGGATCATGGTGGCTGCCGTCTCAGAGGGGGACAGCCCCATCTTGACTGTAACAAAAGAACATTGAACATTCATTAGCCCGCGCTCATTTTTGAAGACTTGAGTCCCGAACTCACGGAGGACTTCGAGCTGATATTCGAATATCAGAAAGAACGCTAGATTCTTCGGCCGGGACTGCAATCGCAGGTATATGTTCAGCAGGTCGATGACACCTGTCATAGCGGCTAGGCCACAGTCAGCTTCACGCCGTCGTTCTTCGATGCCAATCGTAAGTCTGTGCGCTTTCTTCACTTACCAAGACTACTCATGGGAGTATGCGTGCTTCGGCGCTGTAAGACGAACAGGAAGGAGCACGTAATAAGCCCAGACCAGAACGCTTGCATCAGATGATCCTGCGACACAGCGGCAACCGACTCTCTCACATATTCGGGAACGAAACTCAGCGATTCGGGGTTGTGACTGTATGTTGACGCCAGTTTGAACGCGAACGCAGCGGCGGAGAGCGCCAGAGACACGACGACAGCACCCCAGCGACCGAGGACTGTCCGGAGACTCCTAGCGCAAAGGACAAATGCAGACATATGAGACAGCAGTGCAGGAATCCAGAGAAAGATAGGATACGCAAGAATGAGATCGTCAATGTCCTCTGCGATGGAGTACGCGGTGCCGTGCTTGTTGATCCGTTGGCCTATGAAGTGGAGGGCAACCAGATCCAAGTACGCGGGGCTGGATCCGGATCGGCGAGTCCTGTGATAGAAACTGAGATTCGATGTCAGGAAGTCTCTCTGAAGGAGATGAATACATACCGAATAGCGGAGAGGAACACCAGCCACAGAAGTGAAGCCCAGTGCCAGAAATGATGCTCCTCTTCTACGAGAGCCGGTACGAAAAGGGTTGCAGCATGAACAGCCGTGACTGTCAAAATCGAGACGCTGCCAGATCTCACCCAAGGGAGTGCTGTGTATGCCAGCACCGCCGCAGCCCCCAGGCAGGCAATCCCAACGTGTAGTCGGTCGATGCTGACATTATCCACGGATATGAGCAGGGTGCTCTGAGCGAGGGCGACGAACTTGTTGTATTTGTCAGTACAGCCACTTCACATCAAGGACGCCCCAGAACCATTTACTCACCTC
This sequence comes from Xylaria intraflava, assembly GCA_022385655.1. Classification (NCBI taxonomy): domain Eukaryota; kingdom Fungi; phylum Ascomycota; class Sordariomycetes; order Xylariales; family Xylariaceae; genus Xylaria; species Xylaria intraflava. The sequence continues at coordinate 122,219 of MU279835.1, read as the reverse complement.
GTAGATACAGCCTTTCAAATGCTCTCCCGCAGCATCGCTGTGCGAGGTCAGCCAAGCCTCCTCGGCTAACAGCACGGCATCCCACAAATCATATCGGAGATCCGATTCATCGAGATGTTCTGCAGTATGATTATTGATGTTATCCAAGATAATCGCGTCGTTTGGGGGTCTTGCAGAGACCTTGAGAGCTCTGTGTATTTGTTTAACGTTCTCCAGTAGGAACTCTACTGCTTTCGTGTCATCGTCGAAGGCGGAAAGCATGTCGGGTATGAATATGCCCGCGTTTTTCGAAGGAATGGGGAAGCCCATTAGCCCCGAGAGAGTTGGGACCATATCAATTTGGTTCACAACGGAGTAGTATTGGAAGTTCTTGGTGACTTCGAGAGGCGCGCTACGTCGCGGTTGTGCCATCGCTCCCAGCTTGGGGGATATGAAGACGGTGGCTGCGGCGAGCTCCTCAGGCAAGCGGCCTCCATGGTTTCCTTGCTGTGTCATGCCGTGGTCGCCGAGAAGAATCAGAAGAGTGTCGTTCATGTGAGGCGTTTTAAGCATCGATGTGTAGATCTGTCTTACGACATCGTCCATCTCGAGCTGCTTGGGGAACATATGCGCAGATCTCGATCCTCCCGTATGAGCTACGCAGTCGAGCCCTAGGTAATGAAGGACCAAGGCAGTCCAGTCGTCACGCTCCAGGTCGTCAGACATGCTTGCCGTGATGTTACGGTCGATGTCTACAAGCTTCGGGACATGGAAAGACGAGTATGCCTCAATACGGTCAAACACATCCGGGTACAAGTCTATCCACTCCTCTATGCCGTGGAAGACGATTTTCTTCCGACCGCCCCGAGATGCTTTGAGACGTGCAAGCCACGTGTCTCCGTTGTCCAGACGTGAGTCCTCGGGCCAGTTGACCACGTTGAGCCAGGCATCCAGAAACGATTGGCTGGATCCTTGTGTCAGGGCCTTAATGCGAGACAGTGTCAAAGTAGGCATTGCTGAAAGTGCTGTGATAGGGACGGCGACCCCTGAGCGAATGAGATCCTGCGTAAAGGGGAAGCCCCCGTCCTCGGCGAAGACGAAATCGGCTCTCAATGCATCGACCATCATGAAGATCACCTTGTCGAACGGGGCCTTATGAACCTTTGTTTCCAGCGATGATGAACTCGGGAAGTCCATCGATTCCAGCATAGGTCTTGCGCGGAAAAGACCAGTCATGAATACGAGCGTGCCCACCGGAATCAGCGCATTTGCAAGCAAGAGCAGCAACGTGCTTGTCGTCGTGCGACTTTTGACGATCATCGTGACGGCCAAGGAAGACAAGCTCGAGACAGTATAAAAGAACAGGTTTCCAAAGCTCAACGACACATGTCAGTGTAGCGTATACCGTTTGATGATCTTCTTCAAGAACGACTGTCGTTTGGTAGTAGGCATAAGAAAGGAAGAGGAAAAGAAAACGACGATGTTACTTATGTAACACCAGTGACGATTTATATAGACTTTTGCTATCCGGGTGGTATTTTCCTGAATCCTATATTCCGGGTGGAACGGCCCCGCAACACTACACTTAGATTTCTTTTCATCGTCAAAGATGACACACAAGGTGGCCTATCTAGGAAACAGCTCAGGAAGCGACCCAGGGAGCTACCCAAGGGGTGGCGTAGGGGGTAACTTGAGGGTTTGCATAGGAGCTGGATTAAGAGACGGTGCAATAGTCGGTGGATCTTTCCAGAATGCAATTGAACTGAAGTCTGAAACTTACCTCCTGCCTTATGAATTGTGTCGCGGATGTACTGGTGTACATAATATTATGACATGGAATTGGAAATACCCCCCCCCCCCCCCCCCGGGATAGCGAAAAGAGACCGCCCGGATAGCGAAAGTCTTTATAAATACTTAGTCTTACACACGTATTGAAGGTAGCAGCTGGACTAACGCGGAAACCCTGCATTGCCCACCTGGTACCCTCTGAAGTCTGGCCTGGCGCTCTAGATATAGAAGAATGAAGGCAAAAGTAAGTCATCGACACAGAAAGTTGAGCGTAACGATTGAAGCTAGCTACCTACTGCGGCGTTTGCTTTCGCGTGCTGCCGTTGCGTATTATGATACAAGTCAGAGCAGTATAAGCTATCTAGTATATACTCAAGAAGTGATGCATCTTGACTTATTCTTCAGGTACCACATCAAGTTCCTCATAGTAGCGATAGACGCCATAGTTGGAGTATTTCTGACGACGATCACTCGCGAGGTACGCAGCAATTCGCGGTCGAGCCTTGACTGCCTCGTAGTGCTTGAACACGCCGTCATACTTGCCGGAGCTTCTCACAGCCGCGATAGCTTTGGGGAAGAAGTGAGTAGTTCCATCGAGAGTCTGTGAGCATAGGGGTGCCGCTGTCAGCCATCATGATCAATCAGGGACGTGGCAACGTAGGTCGTTCTTATTCAGATCGAGCGAAATGAGACATGAACGTACTTGGAACAAGACCAGATCGGCCCAGGTAAGGACGCCGCCGTACAACCACGGGCCGTCTCTGCTTGCCTTGCCGCTGAGGACTCGCTCAAAGTAGTTGAGGTACTTGGGCAGTCGGTTCTTGACCCAGTCCTTGACGCGGCGCAGACTCTCTTCCTTCTGCTCCTCGTAGTAGAGGTCAATAGCGATGGGATGGTGACAGTTGTGGACCTCGTTACTGAAGCCGTCCAGGGCGGTCAAGGCAAGTGCATTGATTCGGAAGATGTCATCACCTCCTTTTGCGGCCAAGCCAAGCTTTGGACCGAGATATTGGAGGATGTTGGGGGTTTGAGAGATGATGAGGTCGCCGTGCTTCAGAATGGGAGGTGCCAAAGGAGGTGGGTTGAGGTCATCGCCAGTGTTGGTGTCGCTGATGTAGCCATGAAGCACGTCCATGCCACCGTCGGCAAAGGCTGTGTCCGAGTAAGGCACGCCAGCCTCGACGAAGCAGAGGCGGACATGCTCGCCCCGACCGGGGATTACATGCCAGTAGATGAGTTCGTAAGGAGCCTCGATTGCAGATTGGGACGTCGCCATGGTCTTCAGCTTCCGGAGGAATGATCAAGTTTGGAAGTTGTGGTTATCTGAGTGGCAACTCGCTTCACAGATATGGAATTTCAAATTGAATCTGGATGAATGAGACGAGGCTTGAAAGATGAGATGATACTGTTGGGCGGAGCGGTGCGCGCCCCGACATCCATACAATGGAACGTCGTTAGGCACACCACCCCTCGTTGCAACCAACACCTCATCCCTCATTTCTGTTGAGTTACATCAGGTTCTGGGTCGTAGGAGAGTCTAATAATATCTTCGTGCGGGATTGGCCCCGTCCTAGTTGGAGAATGTGGGCGGTACGGTACAAATGGCACTCCTCTGCCCGATTTACTCACCGAGTAAACCTGCGTTGCCCATCTTCTTGTTGGCCAGCCTGGTCTTAGAACCGTGCACTGCCTTAGAAGCCTTGAACATGGACACCAACGATCCCAGCGATCTCAACGGACCGGTCCTACCGCCACCTGAGGGCGTTCAGTCCAACTTCGACCATCCGTCTAATGGAAACGCATTGGTCATCGGACTTACCTCGTTCTTCCTCGCTCTTGCGACTATCTTCATAGCGCTCCGCATCTATGCCAAGACAATCTATCGGAAGAACAACAGGCCTGATGTTTCCGACTGTAAGTCTGATACCATCTTTGCTCATTGGTGCTTGTTCTAACCTTCATCTCACAGATGTCATTCTCCCAGGAATAGTGAGCACCCCGAAGTCAAAAGTGACTTGTCGACCAAGAACTAATAGATCTTCCACGATGACTATTTAGGTCACCTACGTCGCTGGCTGCGCATTCGTCATTCGCACCGCCCTCACCTCGGGCTTCTTTGTCCATGGATGGGACTTCCGTCTCAAGGACCAGTCATGGTTCTACTACGTGAGCGCGACTTCAAGCCACCGTCGCGAACGATTCGAGAACGATCTCCTAGCTGACGCAACTCTTTTGCCGGGCCATAGAATCTGTTCCTCGGAACTCAGTTGTATCTAGCTAGCATGATCTTTGTCAAGTCGGCCATCTTCCTCGAGTGGGCGCGTCTATTCGGACCAGGCAACCGCACCGTCTTCCGCATGACCTGCTACATCCTAGCCGTGCTCAATGCGATATATTACACGATCAACATCAGCCTCGAGGTGACTTCGTGCAGACCGCGAGCATACTACTGGGACAAGACGATCAAGGGTGGAAAATGCGTGTACGACGGGCCGGCCTTGTCATTGACATCAGCCCTGGTTAATCTTCTCTTCGACCTTGCTATACTCCTGTTGCCGCAGGGGGTAATTTGGAGATTGAACATGTCGCTCAGGAAGCGTATCGGTGTTTCTGCCGTCTTCGTTGTTGGTCTCGGGTATGTCTCCCCACACCCGACGAAGTGTTTTCGCGCATTCCAAGCTGGACGTGATGAGCACTGGCTAACGAACACACTCACCAACAGAGCCTGCACTAGCGCCATTCTCCGAATCGTATTTGGCGTTGCCTATGTCAAGAGCAACGACTATACGTATCTACTATCTCCGCAGTCTATCTTATGTATTGCGGAGGTGACCGCAGGTATCCTAGTCTTCGCTGCGCCAGCCACCCCGAAGCCCGTCTACTATCTTGTAAAGCAGACCGGAAGCTCAGTCGATCGTCTCCTACGATCAAGCAGAGCCAGTGTCTCGGGTATGGACAGTGGTAGTCCACCCTCCACGTCGGAAGGGCCATACTCGCGGAAGAAGTCACCAAATAACAGCAACACGTATGATAGGTTGGAGAAGGGCAGCGTGAAGTCGAACATTCAACAAGATCAGCACGAGTAGTGACTCGAACCAGGCGGCGGCGAGGGAAGTCTGAAATATCACGTTGAATCTACATGGCACAAGACCATCTGTACAACATCACGCGACGGGGGGGTTTTCTCGAGGATTCTTTCGCTCTAGTATCTACCTGGTTCTATCTACCTTTAGGATTTACCATGAAAGACACTGAGTTACAATGATATGGGAATGGATGTGTGCGGAGCTTGCAACCAGTGAAGCGCACGAAGCGGTAGAATCGGAAAATGCCTCAAGTAGACACCAGAGCCTTGTCTAGGATTCTAGGACTAATAGTAGCAGACGTTGCGTACCTAGGTATTGAATAACAGTACTGCCAAGTTTTGAGCCTCACTGAAAGAACAACTCGCGCCACGAAGTCTATCCCGGTAACTACCTTCAACACGCTGGCGTGAGTCTCGTTGCCCATGTCTACACATGCCGGGGTGCCTTGTCCCGAGTCCCAGAACTTCGGCAAAGGATTCGAAGGATCACTTAACGTAGCATTTGAGCGGAAACTTACTCTGTTGGAAGCAAGCCAGGCACTTGGCCGCTTTCGTCATCCTCGCGAGCTCCATGTTGCTGCAGAGACGCAGTATTGCAACACTGGGATCCTTCGATACGCTCAAAGCACAGATACAAAACTGACGATAGGATTACTTCTCTAGGCGGCGATGGTAAGCAATATATGTATGCAAGGGGGAATGCGGCAATACGGCAATATGGCGGCTTGCAGCATACCCACTGTGAGGACCAACACGCTTCTTGCATACGGGCGTCGGGCAAGCGAATGGCCAGCGAGCAACTGGAGGTCTTCGGTGAGTTGTAAGTTGCGAGTACCCCTGTGTGACTTTAAGGTTTAGAGAGAAGTTCGAACAACTCGGGAAACCCCCGGGGCCGTCAACAATCAAGCTTAAAGCGGGAATTCAACCCGAAATCAAAGAGCTAATATATCAGGATCCATACCAATCCCCTATGCCTTCATCTGATACTCGTTACGCGCAATCATGGCAATCACCGGAAACGCACTCATCTTCGGCGGCGGTACGCTTCATCTTGGCACTGGAGTGGTTGCGAGTTGAAACTGACAGGGTCTTAGGAAGTGGAATCGGGCACGCATGTGCCGTCGCATTTGCCCAACAAGGGGCGGCCTGGATCGTCATTGCTGACTTGCAGCTCAGCGCAGCCGAGAAGGTCGTCACCGAGATAACGTCTCTCGCCACAGCCTCACATTTCCGCGCCGACGCGATTGAGGTTGACGTGACACTGGAGAAGTCAGTAGAGAGTGTTGTCCAACAAGTGGCTCGGACTCTTGGGCGCATCGACTACTGCATCAACAGTGCCGGTGTTAGTGGGCCCTTTGGATTCTTCATTCGACGTGACATTTGGTCCTGGCACTTCGGTTCGGCTCCTGCTAACCAGATAACCTGCAGATTGGGGTCCAAATAGCGAAACCAATTTCCGAGGCCGATGTGTCCGAATTTGAGCGGTTCTTGCGCGTGAACGCCATGGGGACATTTCTCGTGACGAAACATCTGTCCGCTGCCATGAAGGCTCAAGAACCCATTCCTGTCTCATCCCCCGCAGCCGGCAGCGCAGATCGGGGCACAACGAGGGGCTCCATCGTCAACGTCGGTTCGTTGGCTTCGTTTCTGCCTCAGCCCGACATGGTACAGTACACCGCATCGAAGCACGCAGCGCTGGGGATCACCAGGAATGCAGGTAAGAGAAATACCACACATCTTTCGCCATTTGGCTCTCCAGTCGGGCAAATCTGGCTTACGTGCGGCACAGCGCTTGACAACGCGGCTCATGGTATCCGCATCAACTGTCTATGTCCGTCTTGGGTAGATACGCTGATGGTGCGGCAGGCTGTCGAGGGCGTGCCGGGATTGAAGGAGATGATTGAGTCTGTCATACCAATGAGACGAATTGCTCGTCCGGAAGAGATCGCCGACGTTGCATTGTTCCTCTGTAGCCCTGCAGCGAGTTACATTACAGGGAGCTCTATGATTGTGGATGGTGGGACTTCTTTGGCGGCTAAAATGTAGGCAAATCTGCAGTTTGCTCAGTGGTCTGTATGAGGATGAGAGCCCAATTAACAGCATGAGCCGCATTACAGCACCGCGAATGTTACCGTACCTACAGTATCGCATGCGTGCGCTCCATCGAGTAGTCGTCGAAGGTGCCATAGAGTAACAATAGGTAGTAGTACATTGACTATCAAGCGCCCTTATATGAAGAGAGTCATAGTGAAAAGTCACGAGGAGGTCTCATGACCGACTTCGTAACAACAAAGATACCCGAGGACTACTTGCTCGCGTTCGCAGCAATCCCTCTCTCCTTTTCATTCCGCCTCAATTTCCCAAGACCGAACAAGAAGGTGAATATGTAGTCCTTGATCTTGTTAGCGTAACATCAAGTTAAAAAAGAGCTTGTTGACATACCCATGTAGTGCGCCATCCAAAAATGTCCAAGAAGCGAACGACAAATGTCGTCTTCCCACACCAAAACCAGGCCGGGGGGTATCGGCTCAAGCTCTGTTTCACTACTTTGCGAGCGTAGACAAAGCGGTCCGTGGTATCTGAGTCGAGGTTTCATTCAGTCATGAGACCGTGGCTGAGAAGAAGTAGGAATACGGCTTACCCGGTATCCTATCGACATGCTGCCTGAATGCGTCGGCCAGCAAAGAGTAGTATGAGCCTATGAAAGAAGGATCGCGAGTTAGCTGACCTCTCATGCTTCCAAAGTGTAAGCTAGTTGGGGTAAGCACTGTACCCTCGGGCAATTCTCTCTTCCTATCGTTGCTCAAGATGTTGGTGCCGATTTCACCACTGATGATCTGCAGATGACTTGATATCAGGACCAAAGAGATCGATTTTTTTTAAATATCTGACAGACGTACCGTCAGAACCGTCACGCTGAGATCTTGTAGTATTAAGCTTCTATACGACAGTCCTTGAGTGTGTAAACTCACCCAAGAGGCGCCATCTCAATACGGAGAGTATTAGACCAATGGTGGAGTGCCGCTTTCGAGGCATTGTATGAAGCTAGATACGAAGGCTTGCATTTCAACGGGCAGACATGGAGTGGTATGCTTTCATACTCACATCCATATATGTACGGCACGATACCGCCGACAGAGCCGACGTTCACTATCACTCCGGAAGATCGAATGAGCATGTCGTGAAAGTAATGGACCATCCGCATAGGTCCAAATACATTGACATCAAACATCTTCTGCACTGCAGACACGTCTGTGTCGATGGCAGTCATCGTGTATGCTGCAAGGAATGCTCAGTTGATGAGACGACAAAGTCATTCGGGACAGGTCGTTTGATACCGATGCCACTATCAATGCAAGACCGTCAGTCTTATGATCAAGGTAATGAGCTCTTTTTGTAAAATAAGCCTAGGCACAAGATGTTATCTTACGCGTTATTGACCAGAATGTCAAGAAACCCATTGGTGACCGCTGCTAAGCTGCTCTTCAACTGCACCACTGACGTCTCATCAGTCACGTCCAGTGGGAAATGGATGATGCCAGCCTTCTCGAGATGCTCAATAGACTCATGAGGCAGCGTGGTGGCAATAGGCTGGATGTTCTTTTGGAGATATTCCTCGATCAGTGCCTCGCCTATTCCTCCTTGGCCACAGCTGTCATAACGCTCACGTTAGCCAGCTGCCTACCGAGGCGGAGCGAAGACTTAGCAGCAGCGCGTGAGGGGGGGTGCTTGCCCAGTAACCAAGGCGAACCGCGTTCTGTCTGCCATTGTAAAGACAATCAACTGACGATACAGTCTGGTCTCTAAGTGAGCGACAAGCGCCGCGCAATGTAGTACGCGATAGCAAAGCTAAGGCACAACAAACCTTATGCAATGCTTCAGAAGTCAACTCACTCGTTGGCGCGGTCGTCAAAGTCAAGTGCCATCTATCAAATCAATATCTCAACTAACTGTTCCAAGTAAGCACTCGGGCTGTGTTATACGAGATATGTTTGTAACAAGCCGACAATACGACGCTTTTGCGTTGTTGCGACGTCGGGGAGTCAACGTCACGCGTATTATTTGCTCCGTATCTCGTTCCACCCCCACGGCTCTCGTCCCTTAAGGGCCTTCGCAGGCGGTCAGCCTTGTCACGTTTACAAATTCATCGGGCCGCGCATTCCGGGGTTGCAAATCCCATCGAACCAACGTCCGAGTTGTGTCCCGGGGATGCAAAAGAGCCCCATAGGGTTCTAAGTTGTGGGGAATTCCCGGCATGTACAATACTTTTCAATACAAGATATAGACTGTAAGGTCGGAAGGATTGCGGCACGGAATGCATGGTCCTTCCATGTTACCTCTCAACATTCTTGGATTGCGATATTGAAATCATTTCCCCCCTTGGAACATGTTATAATATAGAGTTCTCATCTAACCTCATGGAGTATCTAGACCTCTCCTCGGTGAGCGCACTTTAACATACCTAACCTGCCTTCGTTAGTAGTAAGTTCACGATAATATGAGATGTCGTTGTTTCCCCTATTTTTACATTCACCAAGGTGTGGCTACGATGTGTCTCTGGATGTGTATAAAGTCTAGCTTTTCGGATCCCGTGCGCCCTTGAGCAGTTTTGGTTCATGTTACTGTCTAGATGTTTAGATAACCACAAATGACACGATAGCAATAATACTCGAAACAACCAGCTAGCAAGTCTCAGAGCTACAAACTCTTGTAACACGGGTTGTGAGCCCAACATGTCGTCTGCGGACAGGTCGTCGACAGTCGACAGTCGACAGGTTAATCGACAGTCGATATTGTCGACTGTCGGGTACACCCCTGACAGGAACGATGACCCCGTCTGTGTTGTTGGCCTGGGTGAGCATGACTTTTTTGCGTTGTTGTCTAGTGTCATCGATCTAATTGAGAATGTCAAGGATGTCATCTTCCCGGCAGCATTCGATCGCCTTCGAATCTCTGGGACTTTCTGGTAGACAATAGAAGCGCTCAATCTCGCGTGCCAGAGAGCCGCTTCAATATCGAGGGGTTTTATCATCGAGATGAGAACAGAGCCGGTGCCATGAACGCGGACGGGGGTTACTTTCTCGATGATGATGTTCGTCTGTTTGAGAATGACTTCTTTGGCATCAACAACCTAGAAGCAGCGTATAGTAGGTTCTAGCCTCTCAAAAGTCATTTAGAATGATCTAGCTAACGCGCGACGCTCGATTGAAGTGGACCCCCAGCAGCGGAAACTTCTTGAGGTCGTTTTCGAATGTCTGGACCACGCCGGGGAGTCGCTAGAGAGTGTTTCGGGGACGAACACGGGAGTCTATGTCGGTAGATTCACGGTTGATCATCAAACGATGCAATCTCGTGACCCTGACACGATCCACCGTTACAGCGCTACAGGAGGCGGCACTACCATCTTGGCCAACAGAATCAGCCACGTCTTCAATCTGCACGGTCCCAGCTTTACCCTAGACACGGCATGCTCGTCTTCGATATATTGCCTTGATAGCGCTGTCAGCGCGCTGAAGACCGGCGCCTGCGATACTGCTCTAGTCGCCGCTGTGAACTTGATCACTGCCCCCGAGCAATGCCTCGCCACGGGAAAAGCAGGGGTGCTTTCGCCGAGGTCTACTTGCCGCACTTTCGATGCTTCAGCGGATGGGTACGGCAGAGCCGACGGTGTAAGTGCCATCTATCTCAAGCGACTATCGAGCGCTATCAAGGATGGCAACAAGATCTGGGCAGTCGTTCGATCAACGGCCGTGAACTCGTAAGCTGACAAGACTCAATATGGCTAATTGTGATGAACCGCAAGCTAATATTTGAGGGTAGTAATGGAAGAACGATCGGTATCACGCAACCAAGTGTCGATTTACAGGAGACTGTAATTCGTAAAGCATACGGGACTGCCGGGTTGAATTTCAACGACACTGATTACATGGAGTGCCATGGCACTGGCACACCTGTCGGCGATCCGATAGAGATAGACGCTATCCGCCGTTGCTTTTCAGAGTCGAGAGAGACACCGTTACTATTTGGAGCGGTACGCGTTACGTTCAAGCGATTCAAATTTGACATGCTAACAGAGACAGGTGAAACCAAATCTAGGACACTCTGAGGCGAGTAGCGGGCTCACTTCGCTGATCAAAGTGGCCTTAAGCTTCAACCATGGTAAAATACCTCCCACACGCCGACCTGACAAGCTCAATCCTGCTTGTGAGTATTGTCCTCTGTCTTAAAGTCGTTGAATACCTGTCCCTCTGACACTGAAGCCTCTACCAGTGCGCCTGGACTCATCCAATCTCAAGCTTGTCACTGAGTTGGAAGAATGGCCTAGAGCGGTACGCAGAGCCAGTATCAATTCTTTTGGCTACGGAGGTGAGTTGCTCATCTACGAGAACAACTGTGACTGTGTCGAGAGACAAATTTAGCAGAGACTAACATCAGCACAGGAGCGAATGCGCACGCGATCCTGGAGGCGTTTGATAGCTATACCATGACCGCCAGACCATATACGGCACTCACAAATGGCGATAGCCATGACGTGACCCCTGTACCTGAAATAAGGCTCAAAACTGGTGATGCCTATCTCGTGACTCCCCCTGGGACTCCTGAGCCACATATAGTGCTTCCACATGATCTATCAAGCGGTCTTTCAAAAGGTCTCTCAAACGATCTTTCCGATCCTGTATCCACCCCATCTGAGAACCTTTTCCTAGTCATCTCTGCCGGTACAAGCAAATCATTAGCAGCCCGCATCCAGCAAATAGGGGACATCGCTTCGAATCTCAAGCAGGCTCAGCTGGAGAGTCTTGCGTCTACCTTGAACTCGCGAAAGCATCATCACACCGCTAGGCAGGCTTTGATAACACAGTCAAGTGAAGAAGGAGGCTTTAAACTGATTCCAATCGATGCGGGCTCTGCTGCGAGCCCTCTCCCGTTGGCTTTTGTCTTTACCGGACAAGGAGCTCAGTATCCAGGGATGGCAAAAGAACTGCTCAAAAATCAACATTTTCTCGCAATTATACGGGGATTGGACGATACACTACAGTCCTTGCCGTCAGATAAGGCTCCAAGCTGGTCCATAGAGCAGTACCTCAGCGAGCCAGAAGCAGCAGGCCAAGAACGAAACAGTGCTGTCACCAGCCAAACGCTGTGCACAGCCATTCAAATCGGCATTGTCGACCTTCTCCAGAGATGGGGTGCCAAGCCGACCGCCGTGATCGGTCATTCTTCCGGAGAGATAGCAGCAGCGTTTGCCGCCGGCCTGATTGATCGCAAACAGGCCATTTTCGCCGCGTATCTAAGAGGATGCGCGGTCGAGCAGGTGAACCAGGAAGGGTCTATGATGGCCGTCGCACTTGATGTGGATGCCGCACAGAGCATCATCCGCGAGGCTTATCTCGACAGGGAAGTCTGTGTCGCCTGCGTCAATTCTCCAGAGAGCGTGACCCTGAGCGGAACGCCAGACGGAATCCGACTTCTGGAGAAGCGGATACGCGAAATGAAGAAACAATGCTCAGTCATCCGGTCCAACGGTCGTGCGTACCACTCATACATGATGCGAGAAGTAGGCGCCGAATACGAGAGCATGCTCCGGTCCGTATTTGTTCAAAATGCAGCCGATGCGCCTCCAGGATGCTCGACCGCCACGATGTGGTCTACTGTCGCATCTGCTGGAGCCGAAATGTCCCCTTTAACCAGGAACATCGACTGGCCTGTATACTGGCGCAAAAATCTAGAAGAGACAGTACAGTTTGATGGTGCCTTGAGACGACTTGCATCTTCAACAGCATTGCACTACCTAGAGATCGGCCCCCATCATGCTCTGAAGGGGCCCATACGCCAAATTCGCGCCGGCCTCAACCTCGGCGATGACCGCTTCAGGTACTCACCAACACTGGCTTTGAATCGAGATGCGGATCTATGCATAAAACAGTTGGCCGGTACGCTGTTCACGCATGGCCATAACCTCGACTGGACAAAGGTCAACGCCTCCGGCGCGAAGGACACGCCCTTCTTCGGCTCTCTACCCCCTTATCCCTGGGACTACAGCAGCACGAAGCTGCTATACTACGAATCGCGGTCCAGTTACGAGTTGCGCAACAAGCAGGTCGTGCGTCACGAACTGTTAGGGTCGAGACGGCACTCCGGCAACGGGATCGACTGCGCGTGGCGAAACGAAAAGCTCCGTCTCGAAGAGGTGCCTTGGATGAGAGACCACACCGTTGGCAGTCAAGTAGTATTTCCAGCGGCTGCGTATCTCTCTATGATTATCGAGGGTCTCGGTCAGATTCGCGATGATGGTAAAGCTTCACCAAGTTCGAGTGCTGCGTTCGAATTCCGCAATGTCAGTTTTAAAGCAGTGCTGGTCGTGAACGAAGACGATGCGCTGTCGGGCAATGATATCGAGCTACACACCACCTTGACGCCGCGGAAGATCTCCAACACCAGCACTTCAGCAAGCTGGTATGAGTTTGGTATATCTTCCTGGATAGGCGGCAAGGTGACATCGCATTGTGTAGGCAGCATTCGCGAGGTCAGCGCTGTTGCAGCTGACAATGACCCGGTTGCTGTCTATGACTCGAAGGAACTCGTGACGGTCTCTACGGACCCATGGTATGCCAAATTCGCTCTAGAAGGCCTCGACTTCGGACCGGACTTCCACTCGGTGTCTAGCCTGAAAATCAATGGTAGCAAGGAAGAATATTCCGCTATTGGCAAGGCCCGCGTTCGCCATCTTCCCGTTCAAAGCGTCAGGGAGTCCTGTGCCCTCCATCCCGTCACCATAGACGCATGCTTACAGACGGGCATCATGACTACGTGTGCAGGAAAATTCAATGAGCTCCAAGCATATCTGCCCGTGTTCATGAAGGAGTGCAGAGTCGGCAGCATCGCGGTCACCGACGTCAGTCACGACTCATACGCCGACATACACGCGCGGTCGGAGAGAACTGGGGTTTCCACGCAAAGAATCCATTGCAGCTTGCGAGACGCAGACGGATATACTCTCGTCGAAATGTCCGACGTCCGTATGTCTCTACACTCAGAAAAGCTGCCGGACGAGGAGATCAATGCCGGTGGTCTCAATCAGAGACATCCATGTCTGCGTGTGCAATGGAAGCCAGACGCCCACCATCTGCGTCCGGGCTCTGCGCATGAACTCCAAAAATACATCGCGGCTTTTCTGGAGGACCAGAACCCCGACGTGCTTGATGACAAAGAGGTGGGAGTGATAGGGGCGCTGCTAGATCTGGCGGGCCATAAAAACCCGCGCCTGCGCGTCCTCGAGGTTGGTGAAGGCGGCAGCGACAGATCTAAGAAGTGGCTGAGCCTCTTGGATAAGGATGGTGCCTTCGCACGCTGCCAATCATGGCATACGGATGCCATCACGGCAGACAGCTCCGAGCTGGTGGTCAAGGATGATGGCCGTGGCCTATTCGATACAATCATTATTCCTACAGTGAGTTGACAGTCTTGATTTCAGTCTCAGTATATTTTCATTTTCATGATGGCACTAGCCCACGGCAATACTAGATTCGACACTGACCTTTGTCTAATAGCTTGACGGAGACGAGAAATACTGGAAAGACCCCAGTATCATTCTATCTCATCTCGCCAGCGATGGAACAATCATTGCCCATAACACATCGGCTGCCCGAGCTTCATTAGAGCTCGCCAATTTTTGGGTAATCGAGGTTGACGAAAGGACACTGCTAGCCCGCCGAAGCTCTCCTAAACGCCAGCTCGCTCTGCCCGTATATCTCGTGGTATGCTCTAACCTCTGGGATATTTCCCGTGCTACTCGTCCTTTTATTAATACAAATGCCAGGTGCGCCAACTGAACACGTCCGTGTCCGACTTCGCGCTTGGACTTTCAGCGTTGCTGCAAACGTCATTTCCGGGTGCCAAGGTGGAAATAGTCTCTATCGACAATCTCCCCGACGCTTCGGTCTTCGACAGAGCCGTCTGCATCTCTCTGCTAGAGCTAGAGTCCACATATCTGGCGACAATGGAACAACTAGAGTTAGATGCGCTGCGCCGCATCACAAACGGCGTGTCAACCCTCCTCTGGGTGACGGGAGCTGGCATGCTCAAGGGCGGCGATAAAGCCAACCCGGATCTGACCCTTTCGGCCGGTTTGTCCCGAGCTCTCATGCTCGAACAACCCGCATTGCGGTTCGCCGTCGTCGACGTTGGCACAGAGGCGTTGGAGCGATCAAGTATACACCATACCACGGGTTTAAATATAATAGACCTCTTGCTCTCAGAGAACGCGGACCGCGACGACCACGAGTACATTCAGCGGGATGGCATATTACACGTCAGCCGCTTCACACCTGAACGACAGGGCAACGCGCTGTTTGAGCGCCGCCTGCGAACCGGACATGCCACAAACGAGACTACTCTGTCCGAAGCCAGACCAGCCCGGCTTACCATCGGCAAAGTCGGCGTGACAGAAACGATTCATTTTCAGCAGCTATGCGAGCCCACCACGCCTCCGCCAGCCGGTTTCGTCGACATCGAAATCCAGGTGGTAAGCCTGAATGCCAAAGACGTTTATGCTCTAAACGGGCGTGTCGAGACACGGATGGGGGCGACTGCAATGGAGTTTGGCGGCATCGTCTCGTCTATTGGCGCTGATGTCCCGGAAACTCAACTGAAGCCCGGCGATAGAGTCGTCGCTATTCTCCCTAACCACTTCACCACGACGGTGCGAGCACCAGCCTGGGCGGTACACCGGGTCCGGGACGACGAAGATCTATGCTTGGTATCGGGCATGCTCGTGGCATACTGCACGGCACTCTACGCATTCAACGACCGCGCGCACCTGCGCCGAGGAGAATCCGTCTTGATACATTCGGGCGCGGGCGCTCTAGGCATTGCAGCTATCATGATTGCGCAGAGAGCCTGTGCAGTTGTGTACGCCACCGTCGGCTCCCAGGCCAAGAAAGAATGGATCGTCAACCAGCTAGGTGTACCGGAATCGCACATATTTGATTCTCACGACGCCGCGAGCTTCGTGAAAGGCGTTCGTGACGCAACCGGAGGCCGGGGAGTCGACGTGATACTTAATTCTCTGACCGGCGACCTCATGCACTCGAGCTGGGAGTGTATCGCGCCATTCGGCCGCTTCATTGAAGTCGGGAAGCGCGAGTTGATCGACGCTGGGAAGTTGGATATGAGCGTTTTTCTGAGGAGCGTTACGTTCACCGCGTTCGATCTCAGCGAAATGTTCTACAGCGACGACAAGTTTTATCACGAGCTACTACACGGGTAGGAACATTGAGTGTCTCCCTTTGCTCATTGTATATGCTAACACCGCGTGTGACTGTAGAAAAGTGGAAGAAGTGCTATCTCTCTTACGATCTAAAGAGATCGAGCCTCTCCCGACGAAGACATTTGACGTCTCCGAGACGGCTAACGCCTATCGGTACTTCTCAAAGAGAGATCGTATTGGCAAAATAGTCATTTCGTTCGAGAAACCAGACAGTATTGTGCCTGTAAGCTGATTAGCACAATCCCGCTGTCACAACAATTTGCTTCCGAGACTAACAGAGTTTTAACACAGGTATCGCCGGCCCCTTACCTGACCCTGCTCTCGCCTCACAAGGTATATCTCCTGGTGGGATGCCTCGGAGGCCTGGGGCGAAGCTTAAGCCGCTGGCTTCTATCCCGTGGTGCCAAGAATTTCGTCTTCCTCGGCAGATCGGGTTGTGACCGGCCAGCCGCCCAAGACCTGGTTGCACGCTTACAGGAAACGGGTGCTAATGTGAGTGTTGTAAGAGGCGATGTATGCGACGCTGAAGATGTCAAACGAGCCGTGAAGACCTGTGCCGATACGGGTATGCCGCTCGGAGGCGTCGTGCAAGCGTCGATGGGTCTCTCGGAAAGCATCTTCTCGACCATGACAAGCAAAGCATGGCAGACGGCCATCAAGCCGAAATGGGCGGGGACTTGGAACCTCGAATCTGCAGTTAGAGAGCAGGATCAGCTTGGCAAACTGGACTTCTTCCTCCTCATGTCATCCGTATCAGGCACCGTCGGAACAGCGACAGAAAGCAACTACTGCGCAGCCAACGGGTTTCTCGACTCCTTTGCACAGGCCCTTGGCGCACGTGGTCTCCCAGTCGTCTCACTAGGCTTGGGCATGGTGTCCGAGGTCGGATATCTGCACGAGAACAGCGAAATCGAAGCCCTTTTACTGCGTCGTGGTATCCAGCCCCTCAACGAAGCCGAGTTCCTCCAAGTGGTGGACCTTACCCTTCTCTCGGCCAAACGTGAATACAAATATTGCAGCTCTCTGTCACAGTTAAGCTCTCCATCACATATCTTGACCGGTCTGGAATCGTTGAGGATTCGAGAGCTACGGAACCAAGGATTTGACGTAAGTCACGGCGCCGCCAGAGACCCGAGAGCATCCATTTTAGCAGCGGCATCCGAAGCGCAGTTTGAACGCCCCGATGAGTCTCACGAGCTCTCATCTGCTCTTGCGACAGCCTCCTGGATGAAAGACATCCCGCCGAGGCGTCTTACAGCGCTCAAGCAGGAGGCCGATGCGCCATCACTCAGCGCCGCCGTCTTGAAATTGACGAAGAAATCCTTCTCCACCATCATCTTGCTGTCAGCTGATCAGATAGACGAGAACAAACGATTGATGGACTACGGTGTCGATAGCATGATCGCATCCGAGTTCCGCACTTGGTTCTGGACGGCATTTGGAGTAGAAGTTCCTTTTCTAGACATCCTGGGGCAGGGCAAGTCGTTGATTGCTCTCTCAGACTTTGTGACGGATCAGCTAGTCAGCAGCGCGTAAATGAATAATTGATTTTTACTAGAGAGACCCAGGAGGGTGCACGAAATTATTTTGGTTGTGTGTCTATGTACCGGGTTAAGTGCTTGCTGTATTATTCCATTATTCTTTATACTAACCCCTAAACCTCAAAAGGCTCTGCACCCTGATTTCTAACCAGCAGTCGCCATGAGGTTCTCAGGTTGGGCATGATCTGCGGTCACAATGCAGTCGACTCTGTCTTGAGGAATGTCGCATCTCTCAGGAAGTTTTGTAGGCTCGGCACGTAGATGCTGCATATTACACGTCATCCAGGACTATCCCGCTTCTCTTCTGACTGTCTGACTGTAGCATTGATCATTGAGCCGCATTGTGCAAATAAATGCCTTGTCTTCACTCTCAGTCTACTTTTGGGCCATGTGCTTTGTGTCTCTCCCTTACGCCTGTATAGAAACATCCCGCAAAGGTACTAATTGAATATGGATTTTGAAAGGTCCTTCACACTTTTCGTCAGTCTCTTTATACTCTTGATCTTAACATTTACCTTCCGTTTGTCTTTTCCAGGCCTGCGTGGCAGGCGTCTCCCTCCAGGTATGTGACACTCAGCTGAAAAGAGACCGCTTTACTGATAATATGCCACAGGGCCCCCGGCATTGCCATTTCTTGGCAATGTCCTTTCCATACCACAGAGAGGTGTGAAATTCAGGTCCGTATGACAAGATCACAATCTATCAGATAACACCCGACCTCAAGGGCTCATAGTAGGAGTGAAATAGACTTAACGAATGGTCCGACAAGTACGGGCCAATGTTCTCATTCAAAGTGCTCAATGGCACCATGATCGTGGTCAACTCTGCCGCCTGCGCGATCGAGCTCTTTACAAAGCGCTCTGCAAATTACTGCAACAGGCCACCGTTCTATGTCATAGATCAACTTGTCTTTGCTGGTGATCACACGATGCTTATGAATGCAGACTCACGGTGGCGGCTGCGTCGGAAGCTGTACTCACAGCTTCTGAATGCTTCTGAATGTGACAATAAGCATCTCAGTTTGGTTGATGCCGAGATTGCTCAGACGTTAAAGGACTTGATAGCTGACCCGGCTCGCCTTATGCTGCATCCTGGCCGTATGAGTAACAGTATTATCATGGCGCTAGGTAAGACACTCACATGGTCCCTCGAAGGTGATCGTTTAAAGCGAAATACTAATTAACTATTTGATGTGTCTCAGTTTTTGGGATCCGCTCACCACGATCCGACACATCTCACTATCGGGAATTGCGAAAGATTATGACTGAGTTGGCAGAACTGGGAGGTGTTGGAGCAACACCTCCCATTGATCAACTGCCCGTCTTGAAATACCTACCTGATCGCTTCTGGGGCAGTTGGAAAAGCCGAGCTGGCCGACTGAGGAAGACTATGCTTGACTTATACCACCCGCTGGTTGGTAGAGTCATCGATCGACGCCAGCAGCTCGGAGTCCTTCGAAATTCATTCTTGGACCGAGTCCTCGATCAACAGGAGACCTTGAACTTTACCCGGAACGAGATTGATGTCATGTGTGGAAACTTGATTGAAGGGGGCACAGACACGGTGTCGACGACTCTTCTGACATTATTCCAAGCGATGGTGACACATCCCGAGGTCCAACGAGAAGCCCACGACCAGATGGATTCGGTTGTTCCTGATACAAGACAGCCATGTTGGGACGACTACGAACAGCTTCCGTACATCGCCATGATTGTCAAGGAGGTGTTGAGGTGGCGGCCACCCACGTCTAATGGGTTTCCTTATGCTTCAAGCAAAGGTGAACATTACCTGCTCATTCTCGACTTCTTCTTTTCAGTCTACTTGCAAGGATCACCTCTGACCAGTATTTCCAGAAGACGATATCAGCAATATGAAAATTCCCCGCGGGTCTACTATGATCCTTAACATTTGGGGAATCCACCACGATCCTCATCGATACCGGCATCCCGAGCAGTTTTTGCCATCTCGCTTTCAGCATCAAATTCTCCCAGCCTCGGTCTACGCCAACTCACACAGCGCGCATGGTAGGGACCACTTTGCTTACGGGGCCGGTCGTCGCTTGTGCCCGGGTATTCACTTGTCCGAACGTATTCTTTTCGTCTTCGTGGCCAGACTCCTCTGGGCTTGCACCATTGAGCACAAACAAGATGCAGACGGCAATCTGATACCGGTTGATGTGGATCCTCGTACTGGCTATATAGACGGAGCTATCAACGAATGCCATCCGTTTGCCGTCGCGTTTAAACCGAGGACTACGCAGCGACGTGATGTGGTTTTTGCAACGGCGGCGCAGGCAGAGCAAACAATTCTCAGCGATTACGATTAGCCAGGCATAAAGTAGCGAGAATTAGTAAAGCCATTTCGGTTGTTAAGAGATGCATGGTAATTGATGTGGCAGGCCGCTTACAAGCTCTTCGTCGTCGCCCGTTTGGCAGCTATGGTATTCTTTGACGCGCTTGGTGCCACAGTTCGTATCGCGTTCATGAAGCGCTCTATCGTTAGGGCTTGGATTGAGAGGAAGGCTTGGGTATTTCCGATTCTCGAAAAAGTCCCAAGCGTTCTCGAAACAGTTGGTAACTTTTACCTGCTCGAGATTCTTCTTTGAAAGAAAATCGATGAATTTCTGTGGATTATCAATACCAATTGTCACTCTGAACTTGTCTGCCGTCCATCCGTTCTCGCGAACAAAGATCTTGATCACCTAGTTACAGTTCTGGTCGATATACCCATCCCCAGAGAAATCTCGGGCTTAAATGGAGAAGGAATCCTTCGTCTGGTGCTTTGCGTCGGCGGAGGATTGAGGGAATCGCACTCCGTAGCTTGCGCGTCTCCTTGAAGTCAGGGACCGGAGTCAGATCGATACTATCGACGATTTCGTCAAGGACCTCCTATTGTCGTAGAATATTCATGCCCTCAAATGGTTTCGACAGTTTGTGTTCCTTCATGGTCTCTTTAAAACGCTTCTTTCTGTCTGGCGTAGCTTTCTTAGAAGCGACGTTGATGTTGTTCGGCTCCTCGCGTTGCTTGGGAACTCGTTCAATGTATTCGGCAGGGTCTGACAGATTCAGGTCGAACCATAGGGCGTCTGTCGCATGGCCGCGCTTGGATTCGTCGACTTGAGTGAGACTATAATCCATGAGACGGTCTCGCGCACATTGGGTAGGGACATCTTCTAAGGTATGGTCACGAAGCATTACGAAGACTGTCGGTGGGATGTAAGTGTACTTCGGAAACAGTAGGGTCTATACGGAATACTAACCCCCCCCCCCCCCCCCCCCGGGCTTTTACTTTCTCGATTCTTTGAGCGGCGAGGATACAAGAAAGTGTATACGCACAGCATAGCAAAGACTGGCAACAGGGTCAGATGCAAACCGGAATTACAATATGCGCTTGCCGTCGAATTGAACGAGCCACAACTTGATGAAGATAATCTTCCGCAGATCGAGGACGCCGTCTGGTTTTGTGCTGGGCTGGTCACAATCGATGAGGAAAGCAGCGTCCGATTAGTTCATTTTACAACATAGGACTACTTTGTACGAACTCAAAGCAAGTGGTTTCCAAGAGCAGAGCTTTCTATTACAGAAATATGCACCAGGTAGTATGAAAGCGCGCGGCTAAACTCGCAATATGAAAGCACCCGACTTTCCATCGGGACCCTCAGATCGCAACACTGGCTCTTCGTCACAACACATGTTATATGGATATGTATGTATATATATATATATATAGGATATATAGAACGGAGGCCTATGTAGAACAATCATAATCTCTGATAGATATTCTCCCTCCGCACGCTGCGTTTGTCTCGATTTCGCATCGCTGGCGGCCGGAGACTTGCGCCGGCATCAAAACGCCATGCTGACAATATCGACGAGCAGTCATGTTACAAACACCAGCAGTAGCCACAATAGACCCGATCGCATATCCAAAGATGGTCTTATCAACTGGGGTCGACGCTCACGCTTGCTTCGTTTCCACACGCTTATCCGGAGCGGGAGGGGCGTCTAGGATGCCCATGCCGTCGTGAACGTGCCCCGGATCCTGGCGTAAAGCTCCGTATCGTAGAAATTATAATTGTTATCCAGGTCGCAAAATTCGTGGTTACGCAGGAGATGCATCGCGGTAGGGCGATCTCGCGAGTCACTTCGGTGATGGATGGTCAGCTCACGAACGGGACGGAAGAGAAGCGATGGGGAGGGCTTACACGGTGAAACAGTCTAGCATGAAGCCCAAGGCGTAGGGCGTGATGGCAGCCCGGACCTCGTCGTTAATGGGCGGCGTTTCGCCGTTGGCAATCTTGTAAATGGCGCCGATGGCTTCCTCTTTGCTCCAGGGGCGGCGCCCGGCAAACATCTCGAGAACGACACAGCCCAAACTCCAGATGTCGACCTTGGCGCTGTAGCCCTCGCCCTGCGACCGGATGACTTCGGGGGCCATCCAGAAGACGGAGCCTTGCATCGAGTTGGACTTGTCATTGCCGTAGATGTCGTCCGTCTTCTTGGAAATACCGAAATCGGATATCTTGCAGGTGCCGTCGACATCCAGCAGGATGTTGTCCGCCTTGAGATCGCGATGGAGAATGCCTTCCCGGTGGAGATAGGCTAGCCCAGACAATGTCTGACGTGTGAGAGAGCGCACGACGGGCTCTTCGAATTTGCCGTGTCTCCGCAGACACGACCCGATGCTGCCACCGGAGATGTACTCGAGGAAGATGCTGATGCTCGTCTCTTTCCTCTCGCACCCCAGGTACTGCACGATATTGTCGTGGTCGAGGTTCTGCATGGTATCGATCTCCTGGTCGAGGGCGGCCAGGAGCTCTTTCATCTTCTTCTTGTCGCCGCCGGCCGCTTTTTGGTTGACTTCCACTTCTTTGACGGCCAAGAATTCCCACGTCGTCGCATTCATCCCCAAGTATACACGGCCGTACGTTCCCTTTCCTATGAGCTGACCCTTGAACCACCGGAATGTGGTCTGCCGCTTAGGAAGAACGTCTTGCGGTATCTCTGGCATGATCGTGGATCCGCGCTCGGGGCGAATCTGCACAACGCGAGCACCAAACATCTTGGTACTCTTGCGGCGTTGCATCTGCGACGTGGATGTGCTGCCGCTGACCGCCGAGGCGTTCGCGTAGCGCTTGTTCGCCTCGTGAGCTCCACGGGCGACTTCTCGAATTGATTTCATACGGCCGAGACCACCGGATTTACGTATGCTTCTACGCGTGCTGGAGACCGTAGATTGAGGGCGTTCGAGAGCCTTGAGCGTAGACTCGTCCGAGCCCAGCGTATCGCCCTCGTCGTAAAAAGTCTTCCCTTCATCGCTGTTGTCTTGTGGTGTGGGGATCTCGATCGTCACATGCGTAGCACTCGGAGACGGCTCTTCCTGCTCGGGGATGGGAGATACGGGTGGGCTCCCTCCTAGCAGCTGACTTTCGTCTAACACGGGCTGGTCCAAGTCTAATTCGGGGAAAAAGGCGTCGAGATCGCTCAATAGAGCTTCGGGAGGAGGACGGTTGGCCCACACGTCATCTTCAATGAATGTCATCCGCCGGCTCGCCTTGGCATCATCGGTCCGCCACTGGTCTGGCGTCGCGGCCGTGTGACGACGAGGCCCAGGGACACTGCGTACATTCCCCTCGTCTTCTTCCGGACCAGACGCGTTCAGTGTATGCGGCGAGCCGAAAGATACCGACAGATTAGCTGGTCTCTTAGTCCTAGCCCGCGGGCTGGGTTTCTTACTACCAGACTCGGAATCACTGCCTCGGTCGGATACTTTCGTATTGGGTACGGACTTGGGCGGCAGCGTGCCGCGCACGGGAACGGCGAACAAACCATCATCGGAATCGTCTCCCGAATCTTCGGCAGGGCGGCTCGCAGACTCGGTGACCTTGGAAAACTGCACGTCGGTCTCGGTAAAATCAACGTCAGGGCCATGTGACTTGCGGCGGACGCTGGCCGCCCGAGCAAACGCCGAGGCGCTGGGGCCGTGGGATGTGCTGGGGCTGAGATCCATGGGAGCGACGGCCCATTGTGCTGCTTGACGGACTTTAGCAACGAGGTCATGTTGGGGCTTGTCCAGATTCGAAATCGGGGTACCACCAGGCGAGTAGTCGGGCACGACGAATGGTATATCGCCGCGGCTCCAGGTGATGGAGCCCGGCGAGCCAGACCGTGGACTACTACGACCTGAGGTCACTTGACCAAAATCAACGCTGGCCATAGCACCTCCCTTACCTCGTTGTTCCACATAGTCCACCGCAGATTGACCCGAGTTCGCGCGATGTAGAGGCTTGGAATACTGCTCCGGAGCATTGGACAGCGTCGACATGCCCCACGTGCTCCCCATCTCCACCAGAGCCTCTAGAGTCGAGCCGGCCGAAAGCGAAGGCAGTGTGGGACGCTGCTTGTGCGTCTCCAGGCTTCCCCTGAACGAGTCGGTCGTCCCTGGCCGTCTCGAGCTGTGGCTGCTATCGAGGCCGCCGTGTAGCCTGATGCTGTTGCTCGGCTTCCTGCTAAGTGAGTCGGCTTGGATGAGCGTCTTTGACCGCAGAACTGGTGGGGCTGGCGCTTGCCTATGGGGTAGCATGCTATCCTGTCTTTTGTCTTCGTATGGAGAAGTACGAGGATGATCAAAGTCCACCTCCCTTCCAACAACACCGACGGGCGAGGACTCCTGGGGGAGTGTTTTCTGCGACGCCGCCGGTTGAGCTTTCTGCGGTTGATAGCCGGAATTCGGTTTCGTATGAACCTCGTCGGCGTGGCCGGCAAACTGCTCCTCGCTAGGCCGTAGGTTACTTGCCATGGCATTGACCCTGGAAGTTGTTGGCGAGGAACTTGACCCCGAGCGATGGCCCTGCAGGCGGGCATAATCGTCGGCATCGTCAGTGGGAACCAGCAGAGATGGTACGTTGGCACCTCGACTGCTAGGGTCGCCGTATTTCACGAACAGCTTCGTAGAGCTGGCGGCCGTGCGCTTAGGGGGCCAGGCGTGCGCATCGCCCAACGGCTGGTCGTGAGAGCCCTGCCCGAGCTCGGTGAGGTACATCTGGAGGGCGTCGGGGTCAGGCAAGCCGAGATTCATGCAGATGCTCGCCTGCAAATCCCGAGCAGATTCGCAGTCGGTGACATCACACATGCGATAATTCCAGCCATCCATCGTCACCAGGATATAGGTCTTGGCCGGATTGGGCCCGCTGCCGTTCGTTGTGCCGCTCGATTTGTGTATGTTGGGGCTCGACGGCGAATCCTTGTTGCGTTTCATTAAACGGCCAAGCAGGCCTTTCCCGTCTCTGATCGAATTCGATTCGGCACCGGGGGCGCGTTCACCTGAATCCATAGGAGATAGATGGCTACCGTGAGGTCCCGAACCATAGTTGGAGACCGAGTCGGCACTGATCCGGGGTTTGTGATTCGGGAACCTGGCGGGCGACGACGGGGGCAGCGAGGATGGTGGTTTCGGGCTGGTAACAGGACTCCCTCTTCGTATCGTCCCGTTGCCATATTCGCTGGCGCTGCTAGGGCTACCCTTCCGGCTGCCATCCATGTCAAGAGTCTTGAGCGCAATTCGGTGGTTCGGTTCTGCCGTCGCAGGGCCCGTCATGGGCATCGATGTAAATCCAGCCACGGGGAGGACGCCGCCACTCGACTTGATTGGAGTGTTGGGCGAATCACCGTCGGTGCCCGCACCCTGTCCAGGCGTGCCGTTCGATTCTCTCTGGGTCTGCGGTTGCGCTCTGGATGGTTCGGAAGGTTTATTCGTGGGCAGGCATCGAATCAATCGGCGCATCCTCTTCCCCTCCTCTCTCTCACGAACCTGGTCCCAGCCGGTGCCGCTATTGGAACATTCCTGGGCGAGTCGGGGATATACCATCTGGTGCATCATGCCGAAATTACCACGGCCCTTACGATGGCTGCCGAGTTCGAGGAATCGGGCGCCGTGGAGGTCAAGTGCCCTGAACGTTTCCTGCCAGTCCCTGGAGAAGTCGTTCGCAGCGAGCCACTGGACGACGTGGTCGAGAGGCCAGTTCGCGACCGGCTCATGGCGTGTTTCGGGGTGTGCCGCCGGGACGTCGGGTCTTGCAGTCGGCTTGGCCTGGGGGACATTGGTATAGAGTCCGGCCCGACCGTCGTCCATCTTCATAGCAGTGGCGGCGCTCATATTGCCGACTTGGCTCGTCGGAGTCAAGGATACATTCGTTGCATTAGAGTACGTGCCCCAAAAGGCCGGGATGCCAACGCCCTCTCCATAGGTGTCGTTTCCGACGGGGTGGTATGTTGCCGTCAGGCCCAGGCCTTCCTCTGCGTCTTCATTTCCGGGCCGGCTAGTGTTGACGGGCCTTGAATGATCGAATGTCGGGGGTGGGGGGAGCGCGATGGACGACAGGGCCGTATTGGACAGCTGATGGTGCAGTTTGGGATTGTAAGGAAGAGGACCGCTGGCAGGCGGGGGCGGGATGTTGAAGCCAGGGCGGCCATCGTAAGGGCGACCCCAGCTGCCCTGCCACTGGGTCTGTGAGCCATGGACACTGCCTGGGGGAGGGCCCGGCGGCGGGGGAACAAGAACACCGTTGATAGTGGCAGGGGCGGGTGGGTACCGCGGCGGAGGCGGCGGAATACCAGTCATACCGCCATGATTGAGCTGAGCCTGATTGGGAGTGGCCAGGGGCGGTGGTGGCGGCGGGAAAGGCCGCGCCGGGTCTCTCTGGGGGTTCGGGTACATTGCGGAGAAGGGAGGCTCATAGATACTGGGCTCTATCGGGATGTGGGCTGGGTGTATTTACACGCGTACGTGCGGGCGGGATTCTGGATGACTACGGGACAATTGCTGTCGTCGTAGGTGCTTTGATGGCACCCCGCGCATCGAAGGTCGAATTCGAGTACGGGTGACGAACGGGTGACGAACGGAAGTGATGAAGAGAGAATGAATGAGTCAATTAATGACTGAGTCACGCCGCGTCGTCCGGGACGGGGAAGAACTGCTGTCGCTGTCGCTGTCGTCGTCGTCGTCGCTTATGCTTCTGTGGCATCGGCCGTCAGTAGTGCCGTGGATGAGGCGTCGCTATCGTGAATGTCGTCATGTACGGTATGGCTTCCAGCCGCACGGGGAGACGGGGACAAAAGCCCGATGGAAAGCAACAATGGGTTGCTTCTGCTGCTCCTGCTGCTCCTGCTGCCCCCGCTATCTGTTCTGCTGTGTTGGCTTCCTTCTGTTCCAGACAGAGACCGCGGCTATCTCGAGTAGGGGCTTGGTGTGTCCCGCAGTGTATCCCGATCAGTCGGGTTCCGAGGGAGGTGCCAAGGGGCCCAAGAGACAGAGACAGAGACAGGCACGGCGGAATAGCTCTGCTCGGCACGTCCACTGGAGTTTCGACGCTGGGGATTCCACAAGCCAAAAAAGAAAAGAAAAGAAGAAATACAAACGAGGGATAAGAAAGAAGAAAGGGTTAGAAACAGCACAACGGCATAAAAGCAGGTGAGAGGAGAGACGGAATAAGGCACAGTAGATAGACAAGGTACCAATTAATAACACAGCTCCGTATCCTCGCCAAACAAAGCTGACGATTGAGCTCGGGCTGGGTCTTTGCTCCACGTCTTTACCCTATCATCCGGCCCACTGCCTGGCTCGGCCACTCACGCCGGTGATGGGGGCTTGACGGTAAGCGAGTGGCGCTGGATGGCCGAGCGGAACGGCAGGCCGACCCACGTTGGCTGGTCTGGCGCCCATGCAGTTCGTCCTAGGTAAGCACCACCGCTGGAGAGCGAGAACACGACCCGTGCGGGCCGAAACCCGGGACAGACGTGGTGTGATGATACGCCTACGATCATCGCCATCTGTCCAGCATTTTGGATGCTCTCCGGGGGGGAGCGCAGTTTGCTATGGGATCGTCCATATACATACTATCTAGGTACGCTAGCGACCGCAGCTACCGTTAGTTATTGCGCAGAACAGTAATATTCCTGCCTCGTTCATCCGTGCTTGTTCACTGGCAACGCAATGAAGGATTCTCAGTCGCCGCGATTGACATCCCTAGAACCGGGAATTACTATTCCGTCAGTTATAGGGGCGAATTAAGCCGACGGGATCAATAACATCCACTGCGTAAGCCGCAACAGGGCATCTTTGGAATTGTCTCGTAGCACGCCGGGAGAAGGATTCGCGGCTGACAACGTCGTGGTTGTGCCAGAGCACCACCTCGATATCTTGCACTCCAACTCCTCCTTTTGCTACTATCTACATCGTTATAATATGCCTCCTATATAACTACGCGAAATTTGATAAGCGGTGACCGCGCACCTGGTACCCAGTAACCCAAACATATACACATACTACTATCACCTAGTATCTAGCAGGGACGCAGCTCACCGCAGCCGATGCGTCGTCTCCTGAGCCTTGTCCGGGCTCTATATCACAGGGCGGAATAGTGGGATGGCTAGGGCTGTTCGATTATGCGAGCGCGGATCATCAGGGGTATACTTCGTATGATCCACTGGAAATTGGGCGGATCGACGACGTCGTATGGAGAATGGAGACTGGAGACCGGACTGCGGGTACTTCGTGACGGCCCCTCAGTTACATGCCGTTTATCGTGGTCAGCGCATCGAATACTTCGTAGGGTTCGCTACCCTGTACCGTAGCGTATATCATCGGTTCACTCGAATACTGCTTGTGTTTACATAACTTGGCAGCTCTTGAGGTCAACCCCATACGGACGCTCGCATTGTTCCAGATATCCCGCCTCCTCGGCCGTTCCCGAAACCAAGTTGTGTGGCCTGACGAGGCCCGTCACTTTGAGGCTCTGCTTCCCATCCCCGTGCCACCACTCCATCTTCTGCACCCTCCCGTCGCCGCCATCGTCCACGTTGATCTCCCACCTACCCGAGCTCACGGCGACTGTGCACTCCTGTTTGGGGAAATGGTATTCAGGTAAGAAAATAACCGTGGCCAGATCTGCCGGCCGTCCAGGTGCGGCATCGATATTCAGCGTGAATCGACAGCTCTTCAAGTCGAATCCGTAGTCGACAATCTTCCCACCGACAGAAATGGGCGCTGGGCGAATGTATGCCTCAGCGGCACGATAACCCGGCGCGCTGGTCAGCTCTGAATCCGAGCTCGGCGCTTCGGATGACATCGAAGGAGCTGCTAGGGTCCGCTTCAGGTTGGTGGGCGTGATCTGAGCGTCACCATCGGTTTCTACCTGCGTGGTGGCCAGTGCCTGGTCGTCTACGGAGAATATGGACAAGTCTTCGCCGTTCCACTGATCACCTCTCTGGTGGTCATTCTATATCGACGGTCAATAGACGCTCATCCAAATGCGTTGCAGTTCTTGAGTGGGATCCTTACCAAGGCGGTATACACCCACAACGTGTATCCTTCCATTCCCGCCCCTTCTACGGCAAAGTGGTTGGCATCCATGGCGGCGGACTGACTGGAATAGTCGCCTGTCTTGTAAGCATGCTTGTCATCCATGTCGTAGGGAATTCCGAACTCGGTGAGGATGCACGGGTGGTTTCCCATATAATCTTGGCCTTCTTTCTTAATGGCCGCTAGCTGCTCCTTGAACGAGTTGCGGATGGCCGACTCGCCTATTTTGATGGCAAACGCAGGATGAAGGTATCTGCCACGAAGCACGCCAAAGACATCGACGTTCCAGGTCCGGTTCCATTTCTTGGTCATCAGGGTGATTCCGTCGTAGTAATGAGGAGCATAGACCATTCTTGGGTCGTCATCGACTGTGCCTTTGATCGTAGGGGGGATCTCTAGCGTCGGGGGCTGGCACAGCAGAATGGCATCCTTGTGCACCGCTCTTATCGCGTCTCTGTAGTCGCGATAGAATTCCATGAAGTATGTGTTGGTAAATCTAGGATAGTCCAGAACCTCTCCCGTTCGCGGATTCTTCTGGAAATAGTTCTTTTTCAGAAGGGCATCCCTGGACGGGTCCCACACTCCATGCTGTGCCCAGACGCATTCGCCCAACATCCAATTGGCATCACGTCTCCAGCCATACCTGGTATCGTCGTAACCCTGGGGGAGCCAAGCTTTCTCTCCATGCGGGTCAATGAGGGCACGCCCGACCTTGTAGGCACCTAGTCCTCCTATGTCCCAGGTGTCGATTTCACATGCGCGCCCCGAGCCTGTCAGCAAGCTCTGCCAAAGAGTCGGGCACGTGCCCTTCTTGAGCTGCTGTTCCTTGGGGATGGCGCTGAGGTCGACATGGCCAATCATACCCCGGTTGGGCTCATTCAAGCTCTCCCAGCCGAATACGACTTCATCTTCAACGTCACCTGCTTCGTGTATTCTTTTGGCCAGATGGGCGCACGCCCGGATAAAGTGGCCCTGTAGAAAGTCTTGGATATTCATACCATTTATCATACACTTCGGGGCAAAGTCCCGTCCGGCAAAGAACAGGGTGAAGATGGTGGCGGCGGCCAGTCGATAGTAATTGGTCGACCAGATCATCTTGGGGAATTTATCAGGCTCGGGGTATGTGTTGTGGACGACAGCCGCCTCAGTAGCAGCGAAACTCTGTGGATTCAGTCCGCAAGCATAGATGGTCCACATGGGAGCGCCGGAACCGCCACAGTACCTAGACCACTACACGAGAAGAGTACGGGATTAGCAGCACGCACCAGGTGAGGTGGAGTTGAAGGACAAGGACCAACCACGTCCTGGTGAGGGTCCATAAAGACATAGAACCCGTAGCCCTTGGCCACTCTGAGAACATCAATCGTATGCTGAATCCACTCCTCGTCATATCGACCGGGGCCGGCGGCCTCGATAGCCTCCCAGGTGAAGATATAACGAATGGTGTTGTAGCCGAAGCGTCTGAGGCGGGCAAAATGAACGTGGGCATGCTCCTTAGGAAAGGGCCGTCCGTGGAACTTGACATTGTCGCCGTCGAAGAAGTCGTCGGCAACATGGGAGGGCACGTTTGGATGGCTAGGGAGCTTGGCGTCGCCAGCAACATTGATACCTCTCAGCAGCACATGTCTCCCGTACTTGTCGCAGAACTGGCCATCTTCAATGGCTAGGCGGAGAGAGGCCATGGGGATATATCGAGGAACGGACAACCAGACTAGAGCTCCGCTCGGAGAGCAGCCGGGATAAGTCAAGGGGAGGACGCTCCGTTGATTCACACGAGGCGTCACGTAATGGAGGCAATACTAATAAATACGGCGAAGGATGGCTGGAACTTGGCACTGCAGTAGGGAGCGTGTGGCACGGAGTACGTAGACCGACGACGATTATACCAAGCCGAGCCCGAATAGCGGTGTTATTGCGACTATTGGCACTACCATCGGCTCAGAGCAGGATCGAATCTCACCCGGGACCTACCCAGCAACTAAGATACGATGGCACCGTCTATAGCAGATACGTCTGAAGTGGTGTAGATAGACAGACAGACAGATAGATAGATAGATAGATTGACAGACAGATAGACGGCCAACAACCCAAGACCCCCATCAAGGGAAGGGAGCTGATGGATGACACATGACACGATGGGAGATGGGAAGGCTGGGGGATGTCCACGTATTGCGATTAGTAAGTGCAGTCGGGGTCCAGCGAGATGCCTATCAGCCGCCGTGCCAGCGTGATGCCCGAGCACTGGCGGGCCACTGACAGAGGTCGGCCAACAAGTGGAATCTAGCAGGTGTAGGCGACACTTCCGACGGTTGCTGTAGGCGAGATGGCCGACTTCTTGCTGGTAGGCCACAGGCCGAGAACACGCCCCTGCCCCGCCAATAGGTACAAGCCCAGCTGCCAGCGAGGGCAAGCGAGACCAGCAGAAGGTAGGGACGAGAGGGGCACGGTGTACGGAAGTGCCTGCCACTCATAGCAGGTACCCGAGCTGGCGGTGGCTCGTACCGTCCGATGTACCGATACTGCACTCAACATCACTCGGTACCCCTGACAGTGCACGTTTTGGCGGAGTCTTCGCATACACAACGAGTCACTCCCGGGACCCAGTACATCTAAGGTACCTCTTCGGTACCGCTACACGTCTCTGCACGTGCGGTTCGAAGTACATCTGGATCATTACGTAATGCGACACGACTTCCCTCTTTCTGCTCTCGTGCTCGCAAACACTCCAGCTTCAACCCAGCCAGCGTATCATGGAGCCCCCAGAAACCCCCCGTGACGAGAGATGAGCGCATCGCAGAGCCATCCGTGTTTTCTCTGCCCTCTCCTTTCCCGCTCTCTCGAGACATGACTCCACCCACACGCACATCCCGACCCGTGCAAATCTTTCCCCCTTCCGCTTCGTTATCATGGCTGCTAGAATCAGCAAGGCCTCGCTCAAGGCCATTAACGACGCCATTCGCCAGCAGAAGTGGGACGATGCCCTGAGCCAAACGGACAGTCTCATTTCTCAAGACCCCCGGATCTACCAAGCGTATGTCGCATCCGTTGAACAGCCCCGATTGATGGCGTATAGCTAATGCTCCATTGTGCCGTCAAGTCATGTGTTCCGGGCCTTCGTGCTCGACAAGAAGGGCCAGTTCGATCTTGCCGAGGCTGCCTACAAGACTGCGACGGACCTCCGATCCGATGCCCAGGCCTGGCAGGGCCTCATCAAGCTGTATGAGAGGCAGGGCGCCAGATGCCTCGACAAGTACTACCGGGCTGCCCTCAAGCTAGCCGAAATATTCGCCGCCACAAATGACATGTACAAGTGCCAGGATACCGTCGACAAATTCGTCAACTTTGCTCGCGCCCACGGCGACCGCTCTCAGTATGTACGGGCCCTCGACATCGTCCTTCCCGACAGCCCCATCTACCCTATCTTGGAGGGCCGCCTGCCTCCTCCCGCGAAGACCTATGAGACCATAGCCCAGATCCTCGAGGTCGATGAGAAGAAGCGCGTCAACACCCTCATCGGCGAGAGACGGACAAGGCTCGGCGCCAAGCTGACCGAAGTTACCGCCGAGGTCAACAGAGAGGTTCTGTCCCAAAGCAAGCTTGGATGGATCTACGAGCAGCTCATCCTCTGGACAAACGATGACGATGCCAGACGGCAGTACGAGGAAAAGCTGCTCCAGTTTAGGTATGACCGTCTTCTCGTCCTCCCCGCGTCTGAGAAGCGCTCCGAGCTGGAGGTTGTGCAGAAACTGGCCAACGATATGGTCATCATCAAACATCCATTCAAACTCGCCTGGGATATAGCCATCGAATGGCACGACTGCAAAGAAATTAGGGAATGGGACGTCAACGTCCTCAACGAATACTGTGCCCACTTCCCCGATAGCGATCTATACCGGGTGTTGACGGGCTTCATGACGAGCGATCTGTCGCCGTTCCCCAAAAGTCCGGACAATGCTCCAGCCAAGGCAAAAGCTGCCCGGGACCCTGATGAGAGCTCCGACGACGAGGAGGGCGGTGCGCCCACCTCCGTCATCCCCTATACAGATGAAGAGAGGTCGATCATGATGACGGAAGGAATATCAGCCTCGACCTCGCTCTTTGCTCACAGGCTCATGGGCGAGTACTATCAACACCTCGAGGATCACGAGAGCAATATGGAGCTGATGAGAAAGGCCATGAAACTGAAGGCAGAGGAGAGTGATAAGACTGGAAAGTCATTTATTAACGCTAATCAAGCCTTCATGCTTTATCTCGGCACGGCTCTCGTCTTTTATCAGTCGCCGCGTCATCACGGCGAGGCCAAATCACTTTTCAACAAAGTATTAGGAATCGACCCGACTTCGACGTCAGCCATGATCGGTGTCGGCCTCATCTATGAAGAAGAGGAAGAGTTTGACCAGGCCATCGATTTCCTCAATCGTGCGTTGAAAGACGACGGCACGAACCTAAGAGTCCGCGCCGAGGTTGGTTGGCTATACGCACTTAAAGGTGACTATACCCGCGGAAAGTCGGAGCTTGAGGCCCTCCTCCCGCCTATGGCTTCGCGTCCCGTGTCAAGGGACCTTCTAGCTCAGACACAGCATCGCCTGGGTTGCTGCGTGTGGAACACCGACCCCTCCAAAGCGGCGAGGAAAAGTCGCGCGGGGGCTTACGCTCACTTCATCGACGCCTTGAAGAACAATATCAGCTACGCACCGGCCTACAGCATGCTGGGTGTGTACTATGCGGATTACGCCAGGGATAAGGCTCGAGCCCGGAGATGCTTCTTGAAGGCGGTCGAGTTGTCATCGTCAGAGGTGGAATCTGCCGAGAGGCTTGCAAGGTCCTTTGCCGACGATGGCGACTGGGACCGCGTTGAACTGGTTGCCCAGCGGGTTGTGGACTCCGGCCGGGTGAAACCGCCCCCAGGGTCGAAGAAGAAAGGCATTAGCTGGCCTCTATCGGGGCTCGGCGTTGCTGAACTCAACAAACAAGACTACGCCAAAGCCATCGTTTCCTTCCAGCATGCGCTCCGGATATCCCCCAATGACTATCATTCGTGGGTCGGCTTGGGGGAAAGTTATTACAGTTTTGGGCGATACATCGCGGCAACCAAAGCGATCGAGAATGCTCAGGGGTTAGAAGCCGGCATGGATCCCCAAGATCTCAGCGATTCCTGGTTCACGAAATATATGCTAGCTAACGTGAAGCGGCAGCTGGGAGATTTCGAAGAAGCCGTGGACCTCTATCAGCATGTCATAACTCAACGACCTCATGAAGAAGGCGTTGCTATTGCGTTGATGCAGACAATGGTTGAAAATGCCTTTGACCGCGTTGACAAGGGATTCTTCGGCAAATCTATCGAACTTGCCACTAGGACGCTGAGCTTCGCAGCATCCGTTCCCGAAGTTATGACTCGCACGTTCAACTTCTGGAAATCTGTTGGCGATGCTTGCTCGATCTTTTCGCAAATTCAGGGCCAAGCGCGCGATTTGCCAATCAATGAGATTCGTAGTATATTCAGTGTCGGTGCAGATGAAGAACCCGCGTATGCCATACTATACGATGTCGACGGTGTCGGTAAGGAGTCGATCTTTTCCGACGCCGAGTATCCTGAAGGTGGGCCACTCGGTATAGAGCTCACTCGTAGTCTACATGCCATGATACTGGCCCACAAACGGGCAGTGTCTTTGACATCGCAAGACGTGCACGCTCAGGCCGTCGCGTATTACAACCTGGGGTGGGCAGAAAACCGAGCTCATTCATGTCTACCCTCCAGCGTCCGGCTTCAGTCGAGCCGATACCAGAAAGCCGCCGTGCGCTGCTTCAAGCGAGCTATCGAGCTAGAGGCGGGCAATGCCGATTTCTGGAACTCACTCGGCGTCGTCACCAGCGAGATCAACCCGCCCGTGGCTCAACACGCCTTTGTCCGGGCCTTGTTTCTCAATGAACGAAGCCCGTACTCGTGGACTAACCTCGGTGCCTTGGCCCTGCTCCAGAACGATCTCCAACTGGCAAACGAAGCGTTTACACGAGCTCAGTCGAACGACCCCGACTATGCGCACGCATGGATGGGCCAGGGGTTCGTAGCTCTTCTCTACGGCGATGCCCGCGAGGCGCGCGGACTATTCACGCATGCGATCGACATCTCGGAAGCTTCATCGCTCATCACGAGACGGCAATATCCCATGTCCGTGTTTGATCATATTGTGACGATGCCCGCAGAGACAAACGTGGCCACTCTGATCCAGCCCCTCTTCGCACTCACCCAGCTTCAACGCCTCAAACCTCAAGATCTGTCGTATCAACACCTCCTGACGCTCTTCCAGGAGCGGATTGGCGACGGTACTAGTGCTATAGCAAGCCTGGGGCCAGCCTGTGACCAAGTCGAAGCCAGCTACGAGGCGACTGAATCGGCAGACTCCCTTGCCCGATTCGCGCTGGGAAAGGCCGATCTGGCGCGGTCATACCTGGCCTGCGGGAGTAACACGGAGGCAATCGAATGTGGCGAGCTCGCTCTCCAGCTGAGCAGCGATGATTCTGCGCAAGAACTCACGGCGGACCAGCGTCAGAAAGTCCGACTTTCGGCTCATTTGACGGTAGGGCTGGCGCACTACTTTAACGGACAGCCTAATACAGGCGTCAACTATCTCGAGACGGCCCTAGGAGAATCCGGCCACGACCCCAATGCCGCCTGTCTGTTGGCGCAAGTTTTGTGGGCCACCGGCAAGGAGGCTGAACGGGAGAGAGCGCGCGCGGTCTTGTTTGAGGTGATCGAGAGAGACCCTAGCCACGTACAATCGGTGGTGCTCCTCGGGGTAGTCGCTCTTCTGGATGGCGACGAGGAGTCGCTGGAAGCCGTCGTGTCCGAGTTGCAGGGCCTCCGCACCAGCGAAAAGGCCACGGATACGGAGCACTCGCAGATTGGCGACGTGTTCCGGGCGGTCGCCGCCATGAGCGGAACCGGCACGGAAGAGGAGGTTCTTGCCCAGATTCAGAACGACGTAATGCTGTATCCACACCTGCCGCACGGATGGTCTCGATTGGCCGAGGTCAGCGGCGAGGAGCATCCGGCGGAGATGGCGCTCAAGGTCGCTCTGAAGTCCATTCCGCCCAAGGGCGATCTCGGGGCGGCAGACGTTGCCAGGGCGTATGCCGGAACGGGCAGCGTCGCCGATGCGCAAGCAGCCATCTTGATCGCGCCCTGGGCCCGCGGCGGATGGGAGTCTATAGGCAGCGCCGTCGCCGGTTAAGTGACAAACCGTGCCCCCAGCAGTACCCATCTGTATGCATTATGTCTCCCTTTGCCCCCTTTCCCCTTTTCCCCTTTCCGCCTCTCCTCTTTTTTTGTTTTTTTTTCCTACGATCTCCTGATGTATGGGTATCACGCTGCGCTACGATGATGCATTGTCAAATTCAATATCTTTCAAGACGGGGCTGAGATCTTTATTGATGGATAAAACGAGACTCTGAGCAGTCAGCTGTCCCAGACAACATGACAACACGCCCGGCAATGCATTACATGTGCCCTACGAATTATTCGATTGCTGACGACTGGACAGTGTAGACAGGTCATTCATGCCACGAAAGAAAGGGGATATAAGGGGGACAGGGGGACAGGGGGTTGGGGGATTGGGGTACTGGATCGCGAGCAAGGAGCGCGTCAATCGTGACGACAATGACGGTGATGATGACGATGACGACGACGATGACGATGCTAGGTAGTATCTAGACAGCAGGTATGCGTAAATGCACCTGCACTATCTGCGCGACAAGAAAATGGTCTTGGCACGGGGTACACCCGTACGGCATAGGACCCTTCTCATTGAGAACGGTAAATGCCGTCGCATAGTTACACGATACCGTTCCATTCCCCGTATCCATCCTACATGTATCCTTCGCCGTGAGCATCTACGTGAGCATCTACGCGACACTTGAACACATCGCCAAGCTCGACCGTCGGCACGACAACTAGGGAGCAGTAGGTAGTGGGCGTGTACGGACACATAGTTGCCAATATAAGTGACTACCTATCTATCCGTGTGTTGACATGATGCCTGGTCGATGGACGCCCGTCAGGAGGCTCTAGGACCGGCGTCAGACACAGCAACGACTCAGGTATCTAACCTAGATAAAACCTTCGCCGACCTGCCTCCTCGTGAAGAACATTGAAACAATACCACCCGGCGCCGGATTGATCACGGGCCGTAGTTACAACTCCCTTCGCCTCCCCCCCTTACTACAAAGTCGTACGAGTTACTAGGTACATACCGTAACAGCACAACGCGCAAAACAAACAGGCAAAAGGGATATCAAGAGAATAGCTCGATGCCAAACAAGAACGCCGCGCTAGAAGGCTTCCGTCTAAACAGAGAAAGGGAAAAATGATATTGTGGGCATTCACTCCGGGCGAGACTCGTAAAACCAGGGCGTGGTCGTGCTCATATGTGATCTGAGGGTTCGATGGGCATCGAATCGGCGGGAACGCGCTCTTCCTGACGCCTGAACGCGCCGGTTGTCTGGCCCGTCCGTAGCGACCGCTCTAGGTCGTCGAGAGAGGTGCGGGCAGAATTCTGCGAGGCGAGCTTTGCATCGTACTGGGCGTCATGTCGCGTATCCTGATGCTTGTATGGATCATGCTGGCTCTGCTGCTGAGCCTGCTGCTGACTCTGCTGCCGCCGCTGCTGCTGCTGCTGCTCGTACTGGTTCTGCTGGTGATAATAGGCGTTTGGTGGTTGGCGGACGGACGTGGGCGAGGCGGTAAATCCGTAGTCCTCGAGCTCCTGCTGGTCCTTGCCCCACTCCTGCTCGTCTCTGCGCTTCCTGCGGAGGTGCAAAAAGGTGAGCACGGCAAGCGTGCCGAACACGACAACTCCGCTTGTTGCGGCTCATGTTAGCTCAGGGCACGCTGGTTTAGGCTGTACTGCATTCTCTTACACGGTGACGCCGATGGTGATGGGGGTGGCGTTGCTGGACGTGGCGGACTTCTCGCATAGATTGATGTCGGGCTCGGGGTGGCATTTGTCGTCGTCGTCGCGAGGGATCAGGTGTCTGGCTAGCCTGCCGAACCGGATGGCGGCAGCGGTATAATCCATGATGAGTGTTGGGTTTCTGGTTTCCGTCCGGACGCCTCTATCTGTCACGGCCGTGTACTAAGCAGTGTATTATCGGCGTGGCTGTATTCGTGTTTGCGTTCTGGAGCCAAATCGGCAATCCTCTGGGCGAGCAGGCGTCGGACAAGGTCATGAACAGGCGCGGGATCCAAGGGGCCGCAGAGCATGTGATGCCAACGGAGGCCGAGTGATGTATGTAGCGGATATGTGAAATAAACGAGTCGAGCTGGTGGGCAAAGCAGAAAATGCTACCAGTAGATCAAAAAAAAAGTGGAATGAATGAATTTGAATGGGGATTGAATGAGTGAACGGGTGGAACGAGTGGGTTGAATAGGTTGAATACCTAGGTTGAATTGAGTGCTGAATGAGCGAATGAATAGGTAACGAACGGACTGGATCGATTGATCGCGGCCCTTGGCTTTTACCGCCGGGGAAAGACAAGCAGGGGAGACGAGGGAGATGGAGAGGAAGAAGAGAGAGAGAGAGTGAGTGAGTGTGAGAGAGAGAGAGAGAAGGAAAGGGAGGATGAAGTCAGACAGCAGTCATGGCTGTGATGCTGGCAGGATGAGGCAGGTACTACGTAGCCAGGCAGATAGGGACCTGCCCTTCTGGGACTAGTGGCCCTCTTAGTCCTCGATTTAAACGCTTCGATTTGCTGCCTTTCGCTTAAATGCTTAAACGTTTAAAATGCCTGCTGGCGTCCAACTGTCGACCTTACCTGAGGCGGTAAGTACAGCCCATACAGGCGCATCTGAGGCCGTCTTGGTCGCTGGGGAATGTCTCTTCAGGGCATGCCGCACTAAAAATATCCCCTGAGGCGCGTTCGCGGATTGGATGGCCGGCGCAGACAGGCGGGACGTTGCCGCTGCAGGGCACGGACCCACAAATGCAGGTGCACAAAAGTTGTGCAACGCATGGCCGTCGTGATGTATACATAACTTGTGCATAACGTGCACAACGCGTCCTCGATTAGTACTCCAGTGGTCTTACTACTATAAGGTACCAGTCTACTATAGGAGTAGCCTCAGTAGTAGGTATTCCGTACGTCTTACGGAGTCTATAGAAGACGACCCAATATCGGATGTCGTCCATGTAAATACCGCGAGATCCAGACTCGTACATCCAGAGAAGGAAGATATGTCGCACTCCCGTTCCGCCGCAAGCCGCCCACGCCACACTCTATCTGTATGCACCCCAAGCCTCCAACCCGCTTCCGCTGGTAGCCGTCGCTCTCGGGATGTCCACCCGTCGTGGCCGGACTGCCACGCGTCATTCGCCTTCGACGACACCGCAACGCCCTCTTATCTGCCCGGACGAGAACCATCCTCTCTTGACGTCACATGGTCCCCTTGGCCCGCGTCAAGCCGAAATCCCGGCACCGTCTGGGGTATTTCTCTTCTCTACCCGGCTATTAAGCTCTCCTTATAAGAGTCATAGTCAAGCCCGTTGTTGTTGGACCTGCCGTCGTAGCCGTGTATAATCCTCTTGTTTTGTCTGTCTGTCTACCAGCCATAGTAATCCATGAAACAAAGCCATTGCGAGACTTGCGCATAAGCTCTGATGGCATAGCTCCCGAATCAAAAGCTTTTCACTTTTTGCCGTCCGAACCGTGAAACGTCCCCCAGTGCCCTCCGTATAGATATCCCCCTTGCCTGCCGTTGCTCTCCCCGAGACAAGACCAGTTATTAGACATCATGGTCGTCGCTCATCTCGGTTACCTGCTTCCCGCCGCAGTCGCTCTGGTCTTGGTCTATGTAAGTGCGACCCGACCTCCGCACAGAGCTTGCTTGAGTGGCACGACTGACAACGATGCCATGCTCCAGTCCGTGGGACTGGTCGTCTATCGCGTCTTTTTCCATCCCCTGGCCAAGTACCCTGGCCCCTTTCTGGCCAAAATCACAGATGCCCATCAGCTTTACCATGCTTGGAAGGGAGACCGTCATCTCCAGTTCTGGCGCATGCATGAGCAACACGGTATGTTCTTTCATCTCCTATCCGCCTTCGACGCCCAAAAGCGGCGAGCGAGAAAGCCCAACCAACTGATGCCAACTGATACCAACACCGTCTTATAACCAGGCAAAATCGTGCGCTTCGGCCCCAACAGTCTATCCTTCAACTCCAATGGCGCCTTAAAGGACATCTACAGCTTCAAGGCCAACGTGCGCAAGGCCGTCTTCTACGACGCCTTCGCACATCCCGTGCCTAACACCCATAACACCCGCGACAAGACCGTACACGCCAGGAAGCGTCGAGTCCTGTCCCAGGCTTTCAGCGAGAAGGCCATGAAGGAAATGGAGCGCTATATTCTGGCAAACGTGCGGTCCTTCTGCGACCAGATCGGTCTCGGCGCCAGCGACAATCGTAAGGGCTGGACGCCCG
Organism: Xylaria intraflava; assembly: GCA_022385655.1. Taxonomy (NCBI): domain Eukaryota; kingdom Fungi; phylum Ascomycota; class Sordariomycetes; order Xylariales; family Xylariaceae; genus Xylaria; species Xylaria intraflava. The sequence goes on along the minus strand of MU279835.1, from coordinate 81,728 downwards.
CCAAGAACATGGCCGACTGGTGTAACTACCTGGCCATGGACATCCTCGGCGATCTGTCCTTCGGCAAGGCCTTCCACATGCTCGAGCAGCCCGACAACCGCTATGCCCTGGATCTCGTGTCGCTCGCCACCACTCGCCACCTGATCGTGAGTTACCTCCCTACCTCCAATCTTGACACGCAAAATACGAGAGGCACTAACCCCGGCGGACCGCCGCCAGTGCGGAACCATGCGCGTCATAGAGAAGCTGCATCTAGACAGGGTTCTGTTCCGGAAGATCGCGACAGGCCGCGCCAAGTACATGGCCTATAGCAAAGCGCAGCTGACCGAACGGACGAAGCTCGGCGACGACACGGACCGCCGCGACTTCTTCTACCACCTGCTCCAGGCACGCGATCCCGAAACCGGCCAGGGATTCTCGATGCCCGAGTTGTGGGGAGAATCCAATCTGCTGTACGTTACTCGCCGTAATAGGCTCTGCGCACTAAGCTAACCCGGTCTTTCTCTCTCTCGCTACCCAGAATCATCGCCGGTTCCGACACGACTTCGACGGCTATGGCCGCCACCTTGTTCTACCTCGTGCGTAACCCGCACGCGTTGCAGAAAGCCAAGGAGGAGGTTCGTTCCAGGTTCACCGATGTCGAGGAGATCTCGCAGGGTCCGCAACTCAACTCGTGCACGTATCTCCGCGCGTGCATAGATGAGGCCATGCGCATGTCCCCATCGGTCGGCGGTATCCCTCCCCGTGAGGTCCTCTCGGGCGGCTTCACGATTGACGGCGAATTCGTGCCCGAGGGCGTCGTAGTCGGCACGCCGCACTACACAATTCACCACAACCCAAGTTACTACCCGCAGCCTTTCGCCTACGTTCCCGAGCGCTGGATAGCCGGCACGTCGGCCCCGTCGAAGAAAGCCGACCGCACTGTGACCGAGTACGACGTGGAATTAGCACAGAGCGCCTTCTGCCCCTTTTCTATCGGCCCTCGCGGCTGTATCGGGAAGGGCCTCGCGTACATCGAGCTCATGACCACGATTGCGCGGGTCCTGTTCCTGTATGACTTGCGGAAAACCGCCACCTTTGACCCGGCAGAGGGCCGGACGGACCTGGAATGGGGCCGGCACCGTGCCGAAGAGTACCAACTTATTGACCAATTCACGAGTCTAAAGAATGGACCGATGATTGAATTCCGGAAGCGGAATTAAGAGGCTTTGCTAGCCCAATCCGCAATGTAGAAGGCTGAGAATGGAGGTTGGTGCTCTAGTTTAATGCGCCGCTCACAATATATACACCTAAGTATTATAGGTAGTCCATACCGCTCGAAGTCGCGTCGCGTGATCCGGCCCGGCCTCCTTGGTTCGGCAGTATCATGCAATGCCGGAGCGTTGCTGACCGGGCACCCTCCAGCCAGGCATGGCCTGCTAGCCCAAAGTGCGGCGACCCGAGACCACGCCACGCGTATGCGATCGGATCAAATGTCATGTGCGCAATTGCACTGTTAACACAGTATCTGGCAGAATAAGCACCTTGGTAACAATACGAGGTAACGAAGCCCTGATTTGTCTCTGTGGACAGAATAGAGCAACCCAGCCACATCCACACATAAAATCATGTACATCCGTACGAACCTACCTAATAAAGACCAAGTAAGCGAGATCAAAGGGGATGGGCGAAAATAAGATCAGATTGAGACAAAAGAGTGAAACAAATTTCAAACCCGATGAATCTGTCAGACGGATTTGACGTACAAACGCACGATGTACATGCCCATCGACGTGGACAATGTCTTCGGAAGTCCAGAGGCAATGCAACCTCACTCGCGTTCGATATTGGCTCAATACAGCGTAGACTCGGCGCGAAGTAATCCACCGTCTCGCCATCCGACAGGTGGCTAATCTCGGCCGCTCGGTATAAAGATGCTTTTGCAGGGTTTCATGCAAGTTTCCATTTTGGCAGCATGAACTATCCGGTGACATAAAGAAAAGTAGCTAAACATGAGATGCGTATAGCCGGGAGGGGATCATGAATGGATTGAACTGAACTGGCTAATGTGGCATACGATAGTAGCATCGCCCTTTTATCCCCGCATCCATCTTGGGTGCATATGCATGTGGGATGGGATTGGATCGCTTCCGATTCCAGAGACTACGTCGACGGTCGAGCGGAACTAGGAGACGGACATATCGCTTGTATATAGCCTGGCGTCGTATTCGTAGTGCGAAATAGAAGCATGAACGAGTTGAGTGAAGGAAAGAAAGTAGACAAGCAAGCGCGTGTGTGCCTCGAACTTTATCCAGAATGCTGAGACCATGCCTGGTCCCTCTACTCATGCTGAGTAGCGCTCTCTTTGCGCCCCTATCCTGGGCTGCGCATGTGTCGCGCCAGTCAACTGATTGGCCTTACGGGCCATTCGAGGTGCAAGATGCGGAGATGAAGAACTCGCGCGGCGATACTGTTGTATATGCCGGTGCGAACTGGCCGGGCCACGGCGAGGTTAGTAAGTGAAATCCACACCGTATAGTCAATTCCTGGGCGCGACACTGCGTTAGCGGAGCATGGTACAGGAATTTACAGATTTCCTTTTGGGCGAGATGGTTGTCGCGAGTAAGGGCCGCTGACGCTGTGAATGCTAGTGATCCCTGACGGCCTGGAATACCAATCGATCGTGACCATCGTCTCCAAGATCAAGAGTCTTGGTATGAATGCAATTCGTCTAACCTACGCTATTGAGATGATCGACCAGATCTACGCGAACGATGGCAGGGATACCACGGTCCAACAGTCTTTCATCGACGCTCTTGGTTCAACCAATGGTCCGAAGGTATACGCCGAGTTCCTCGCGAAGAACCCGTCATTCAATTCGAGCACGACCCGCCTAGACGTATTCGATGCGGTAGCGGCGGAGTGCGCCAAGCAGGGTAAGCGGCCATAGGCGCTGTCTCGTTGAGTCAGACAGAGAAGCCCCCGAGCGCGTGACATAGCTGTTACTGACTCTACCGCGTCACAGAAATCCATGTGCATCTTGACAACCACATCTCAAGGGCCGAATGGTGCTGCTCGACAACTGACGGGAACACCTGGTTTGGCGACACGGATTATAACGTGTCGAACTGGATACGCGGCCTCACGTACATGGCGAACCACGGCAAGTCCTGGACGGCGCTGACGTCCATGTCGTTGCGCAACGAACTGCGATCTCCGGACGACAATGCCACGCTGAAGTCGCAATCGTACAACTGGCGTGACTGGTATATGTACATAAAGCAGGGCAGCAGCGCAATACATACCGCCAACGCGGACATCCTCATCTTCCTATCCGGGCTCGACTTCGACACGTGGATCACGCCCATATTCCAGGGCACTGCCATGACGCCGGGCACGGCGAAGTACAGCGCGGAGGACTTCCCCGGCTACGCGGACAAGCTTGTGCTCGAGATCCACAACTACGACAACAGCGCGACGAGTTGTTCCAGTCTGCAGAGTAGTCTGTATACCAACGGGTTCCAGGCAATGCACGGCGAAGACGCCGAGACGGCGACGGTGTTCCCCGTCGTGCTGACCGAGTTTGGGTTCGGGCAGACCGACACGGAATGGAAGGGCGTGTATGCCACGTGCATTGCGGACTACCTGGCACAGCAGAAGGCCGGGTGGTTCATCTGGGTCATCGCCGGGAGCTATTATGTCCGGTCGGGCACGCAAGACTTCGATGAGACCTGGGGCTTGCTTTCACATGACTGGTCGACCTGGCGGTCGCAGGATTATATCGACGGCGGGCTGAAGCCACTCGTGAGCAATACCGTTCAGAACTAAAGGCCGGCACCTGTGACGATGGGGATTGCTGGCCCGCCGACGAGTGAGGTGATGTTCCTCATGTTCCCGATGTTCCCGAGTAATCACATTAGATAGTATGTAATCGGGAAATCCACTGGCTACCTTGCGTGATCCGAATAGATTCTGAAATCCAATTGATGAATCAATCTAGGGTTCGGGAACGCTGATGCAAGCAGAATTTGGGATCGATGGACTGCCGTGCCCGGGGAACAGAGAAATCTGTGGAGACAAGAAGCCCCCAGGTGCCCGACAGCTGGCGACCCCTTTGCTACTTAGCCCCGATTGGTGCATGAACGGCAAAAGTGGGGCTGCAAATGGCGGGACTCAATTGACGTCTTCGGCCTTCAACTCGATCTTGAAACGGACCAAACCTGTGAAATATACCTACCTCATTTCCGTATTCCCTCTCGCGGAGTGGTCCTTTTTATCATTCATCATTGATCATTCATGCGCTGCTTGTAAGACCGAATCCATAAAGTCACCCACTTTCGAAGCTTTCCTCTTTTTCTCCGTCAGCCCGGGCTTGCCAGTCTCGACTCTCCCCGATGGCGCCCATCTGCAGGTTTTACCAACGCGGCGATTGTCGCAATGGAGGTAGGCAGGCCAAATCCCTACGTTCGAGCACTTCTTTGACCTTGCCATGGTAGCAAATTGTCGATTCGAGCACCCTGGCGCCAACACGAGCGCGAATGCCTTTGACACCAATCGCTTCAATGTCTTCAATTCCGCGTCTGCGAAGCCACAGGACGCGACGAACCCTTATAAAGTCACAAAAGAGAGCATCAGGGTGGATCTCGCCGACGAGCGCCCGACCTGGATCCTATCATGCTACGGCCCCGGAAAAGGAGCCCCCGAACAGCTCTTCGGAGGATACCCACGCGAACAGAGCCTGGAGGAAGTCATGCTGTACATCAGGGGTTCTGCAAATCAGCAGCAAGCGGTATCTTACCTACTCTCTCATTCTCGCTGCCTGACTACATAGTGCCTTGCTTATACGTGCGTCAACGACAGATTTCCGAGGTCATGGCCCTTCACAGCCAGGCTGAGCAGCAAATTCAGACCACTCTGGGCAATCTAGATGGCGCCGTTCAGTTCGTCGTCGCCGCCGAGAACAATCACCCCAATCGCATAGACGTCTGCAACCAGAACACGAACGAGGGCGGCACCACCGGTATATTCGCCGTCAAGACGGGCTTTGCCGACAACCCATTGACCTCAAATACCATCTCCAATCAGAATCCCTTCTCAACCACACAGCCCAATCCATTCGGTGGCGGAACGCCGGCCTTCGGTCAGCCGTCCGCTTTGGGGCAGAAGCCCAGTGTCTTCGGAACTGCACCGTCTTCTCAATTTGGACAACCCTCTCAGATGGGTGCCGCTGCTCCGGCCTTTGGTCAGCCATCACAGCCTGGCGTTGGTGCGCCCGCCTTCGGGCAACCGTCCCAGATGGGCGCATCGGCCCCTGCTTTCGGCCAGGCTTCAGCCCTGGGTCAGAGGCCCAGTCCGTTCGCTGCAGTATCGGCCGCTGGACCCTCGGGATTCGCGCAAGTTGGTCAATCAGCATTCGGCCAGCCGTCGGCACTAGGGCAGTCTGCAAATCCTTTTGGAGCCCCGGCTGCTTCCACTGCGAGTCCATTTGGCCAGCAGGGCCCCACGCCGCTCGGCTCCAATCCTTTCGCCCAGGCTTCTCAAGCCGCCTCTTCGGCCGCTCCGCCCTTTGGACAGCCAGCAGCATCCAACCCCTTCAGTCCGTCCATGGACACTTCGAGTCCTCAAACCGCGCCGATCAATCCATTCGGTCAGCAGTCAAACACAACTTCCGGCGCCCAACCAAACAATCCCTTCGGGCAACCGGGCCCTGGCTTCGCGGCCGGGACTCCCAGCCCGTTCGGTCAACCACTAATCAAGGCCCAGCCGCCACCGACGACGTCTTCCGCACTAGCCGAAAAGGGCCCCTACGCACCGGGAAGCGCAAAACAACACCCGCCTGTCGAAAGCTATATCGCGAAGGCTATGGATGGTCGGATTACGGCGTTCAAGAATCAGCCAATCGTCTACAAGTGGAAGGTAAATGACCGATACCAAGACCAACCGCCTCCAAACCCGAGTGCCGACCAGCAAGTGGCCGGTATCCGCAAGCCGGATGGCACCTGGTATAAGATCCTATTTCCGAACGGGCCACCCCCTTATAACAAGGACACGGAACCAGATGCTACACAATACGACGCGGCCGTCAAGGCGGCATACGCCCAGATGGCTGCCTCGGGGCGTTTTCAGGGCGACATGCCCACCGTAGCACCTATGAGGGAAGATTGTATTTGGACATTTTGATGGCTTGGGATGAAAGGGGGGCGTCCCGAGACTTGTACAGGTTACACGGTAGCATACCATTGGCATTTGACGGCGAAGGAGGTGTTTACTTTGGTTCTATAGCACTACAGCTTCAGGGCATTATGATGATTCACGCCACGACACAAGATACCCAATTGCATTATAGCAGAAAGTTTTAAGGCGCCGTTCGTTCCGTTCATGCTAGGTAATCACGTCCGTAATGTGAAGTGAAACTTTTTTTTAAATTTGTTTGTTTAACGGGGCTTTCTGGATGTTCAGGAGTTACTAATTTGGTGTCTACTATCTGACCCAGGATTGACTCTCCCATACTAGAGCTACGGCAGCGTAGCCTCAGAAGTGCTTCCCGTTCCCATCTAGATAGATAGCTAGCATCCGACAGCGCGCTCTTTAAGCGGCAATGGTAACCTCGACCTCGACACCGGCCTCGATGTTGACAATGATCTGCTTAACAATCTCGGTGGGGGCGTTCAGATCGATGAGACGCTTGTGGATTCTCTGGAATAGGGGGTCAGCTTCGATCCGTGAATAGAGGCAGCATGATATTCGGGGCACCACTAACCATCTCATAGCAATCCCATGTCTTGGAACCCTCACCGCAAGGGGTCTTACGGGTAGTGACCTTGAGGACCTTGGTGGGGAGACGGACGGCTGAATGGGCGCGTTAGCATTACCTGGCTCGGTTGGTCGAGGACTGATCGGTAGACGTACGGCCCTTGACGCGGAGATCCTTGCTCTTGGCGCGGTCAATCAGGTCCTGGGAGACCTTCTCGAGAGACTGGACTGTAGTTTCGACGTCAGCTGGAAAGTTATGGGCACGGCGGCCGTGGTGGTGGGGGGCATACCCTTGCGCGAGGTCAAAGTGATGCGGATCTTGTGAGTCTTGGGAGCCTCACTAAAGGGATGTCCACATTAGCATGGGATTGTCCAATTTAGAACCGGATGAATGGCATTTGTTGTCGCGCCTTACCCGAACTCCTTGTCCTTGTTGTAAGAAGACATCGTGGCTGCGTAGACGGATGACTGGGCGTAGTGGGATGACAGTGCCTTCACGACTGGAATTGAAGTGCAAGATTAGCTGACTGCAACGACGTCGGATATGCGCAGACGTATCGGGAGAGCTGCTCACCTCGAACGGATTGCGTTTCGGTAACGTGATGAAGGCGGAGTGTGGTTGAGGACGGATACTTGCGAGAACCTGGAGAGAAGCGGCTGTCAGTCTTTTGCGATGATTCCAGCAATTCGCCGGCTGTGGGCTGATAAGATAAGGGCAGACGGTGGAATGGGACCCGCTGTGGCGAGCTGTCCAAGGTTCCCACTTATTTATCGGGAGAACCACGACGCAGACGATGTTGGGCTCTGTCTTCACCAATCACAGCCGTTGCATGTCCGGTTAGACGGTGCATCATCCGACGTATTATGGGCCCGACGTGTCCACCGCGCTGCCCGGCCACGCCGCCTGCTTGCCACCTGTTCCAAAGAGATGCCGCAGTCGACTTGGCCGAGCAGGCCGGTCAACGCCGAATCACCGTCTCGCACTCTCAGCCGTCTGACGGGCCCGGTCTCACTATCGCCTATGACACATCCTGGCCAGCTTGCTTGTGACAACTGCCGTATGCTGAGAGACCGGCTGAGAGACCGGCTGAGAGACCGAGCCTTTTCCTCTTGTCACTACGTCGACAGCGTACCCTCGGTACTTACCTACGTGTGATCATGGTCGCATCGCCCAAGTTGCCTTCGTTTGCACCCTTCCCCGAAGCGCCCTGGAGAGACCACATCGTCCCGGTCGAGTGGGAAGCCTGTCTCTCAACGTGGCTTGCTCTGGCCGAAGCATATCTTGCCCTCTCCGCTGATGGCCTGGCACGTCACATGAAGCAGGATGAGTCTACCGCCATTTTCCTGAGTTCTTTCGTCCAGGAGCTGGCCGCTTCCGGCGCTGCCATTCTCGGGTCGTCAGCAACCGCCGCTCTGCTGTTTCGCGAGTGTTTGCTCTTGTGCTCGAGGCTTTTACACCTATCGTCTCCCCCGGCTCGCATGCTGACCTGGGGCTTTCTCTCTGATTTCAGTCGCCTCTATGGCAAGAAAAGAGCAGGTTCGCCCGTTCAAGCGGCCTCTCAAACGCCCGAGGCCGAGACCTCTCTACAAGCCCTGAAGCGGTCACTTATACAATCTCTTGATGCTGGCGTCAAGGGAGACCTGTCGTCCCTTGAGATTCGTCTAAAGAGGCTCAATCATCTCATATACACATCGCCTCACGTGGCTGCGTTTTTCCAGGCCGGCAGCGATTTCTTTGACGGCCTCATCAGTTGTTTTACCATCATGAACCCTCCACTCAGGAAGGTTATCATCACCACGGCTTACCTCTGTCTTGTTGGCTTGACAGAGGGCGACTCGCCAAAATATTCCATGCTCGCTGACCAACTATATTCACTTAAGATCGCCGCAGATGCGCACCGGGCCGGCCCCCTCAATGCCACTGACTCCATGGTTCCTGAATTAGTGACAGTCACGCCTATCCTGAAACAGGTTCAGCATCGTCTCGAGCAGTCCGAGGTGGGACTCGCCCGTACCAAGGCTGTGATCGCTGCGCTGGAAGGCTACCGTAAACCGGGGGTCAATGTCCGGCCAAAACGCCTAATCAAGCGCAAAATCGACAAGGGCAAAGGCGTCATGGCAGACGAGGACGAAGCCAGTCCCTCGGGGGAGATGCGAGTGCATCGGATGAGTCAAATATCCCAGATCCAAGATCTGTTCCCTGACTTGGGGTCGGGGTTTGTCTCGCAGCTACTTGACGAGTATGGCGATAACACGGAACAAGTCATAGCGCATTTACTCGAAGATTCTCTGCCACCTCATTTAGCTGGGGCTAACCGTGCCAGAGAATTGTTAGTGTTTTTCTGGATTGAGCCTCTCTTGAACATCCCGGACCAGGTAATCACTAACCCAGTAGTAGGTCGCCCGAGCACACGCGGAGGAAGAGTCATGATATCGCACCTCGCTCTACGCCTCCGCAGATTCCCACTCGCCACAGCGTATTTGATGACGATGAGTTGGACCGGTTAGCTATTGATGCCTCAAAACTTCACTTCGGGAAACGCAACCCAGAACGGACCACGGATGACATCCTCAACGATCGTTCTTCTGCCCCCAACAAGGCCGCCATTCTGTCAGCACTTTCGGCCTTCGATGCGGACGATGATGAACGAGATGATACATATGATGCCGCCGACGCCGGCTTTGTCATAAATGATGGCGATCCAGAGAACGCCGAAGAACAGAGGCGAAAAGACGCCAATGAAGAGGCGCTATTTCGAGCGTATCAAGCTAATCCGAAGGCTTTCGATAGGGACGCAGCTACGAGGAGAAGCGATGCAAGAGCTAAATTAAAACAAGCCACGAATATGACAGATGAAGCTATCGAAGGTTGGGCTGTCATGCTTGGCAGAACACCCTCGCAGATGAAGCAACTAGAGACGAAATACAGTGTTCCCAGTGGCGGCCAACCCACCTTGGTCTCGACTGCTTGGCGTGCTCCATCAGCCCGTACCATCCCCGAAGACGCGGAAGGTGACTCCGGCGAGTCAGGCTCCCGAGGATCTTATGACCGCGGCCGGGGCCGAGGCAGGGGAAGGGGGGGAGGCCGTGGCCGGGGAGGAAATGTAGCCGGACCCAACGGCGACAAGGAGACCGAGAACGCCCGGAAGCGAAAGGAAGCGAATAAGGGCTCGAGGGCAAATCATAACCGTCGTGACCAACGCGCCAAAAAGATGAGTCGGGGCGGTTTCCCGGGATGATCTCGTTGCATGCTGGCACACTGATACGTAATTAAAAAAAATAAACGTACAATAAATCGATCATAGAGTCTTGCCTCCCTCCCTCCTCCCCCTTTCCTGCCCAGGGGAAACAAAAAAGCCCCCCACACCCGTCGTCTCAATAAGACTCAACATTGTGACGAAGGGTCAAAGGCTAACCGGAGTATCCTCCGTCGGTGCTATGCTGTATATACCGCCATCCGTTTGTAATCCTCCTCCGCTTGTCTGTATGTCCCGCGGTGCCGTGCTCGTGCGCCGGGTGCATAGCCGGTCTCTTGCCGAATGCAACTTCGCTCGGCTGTGAGTAACCGGGTCCGTACAGGTCTTCTTCGCTGAGAGCCTGTGGGTATGGGCTGCGTAGCTCCGGCACACCAGGCGACGCTGCCTGGCTAAGGGGGTATAGCACAGGTACAGGTGCCGGCGAGACGACGCTGCCAGTGCCGGGAAATAGACTCGACTGGTCTTTCGGGGTGGCCAGTTCTGACACCGACGTAAGATCGTTGTCGTGCTCGCTTCGGCCGTCTTGCATACCGATCATCGACACCAGCGATTCTCTCGACGATCGTCTGCTGTCCCGGTATTCCTGTATGTCGTAGCATTGCTTGCAAACGGGGTAGACGGGCCAGCGATCCGCCTCATCTCGATACTGGGGGAGGTGAGGCCGAGCCGACATTCCGCACTTTTCTTGTATATCGTCAAATATATCGGAAATGGGCGTGAAAAATGTCATCCGGGGTCCGGGACCCCAATACGCGTTCCGCCCCCAAAGCTGCCCGACCAGGGCGTTGGTGTCGCTGTCGACGATGGCGGCGCCACTATCGCCTTCAACGCCGATGCCACCTCGTATCCAGTCATCCTCGTTCTCAGAAGTAAATGGCTCCTCCACGAACCACTCCCGCGTAGCCTTTCCGGTCCCATTCTCCGTGCCGTCCAGATACGCCGGGATCTCGCAAATCTGGCCCCGCTGGACCCCCGAGGTTCGCCCCGTGGAGATGACACCGGCGCCCGGCGCCACCGAGCCGGTGCACGTAACTGGAATCTCGGGACGCTGCGCAGCATGGGGGAACTTCCGCAGTATATTGGCCTGGCGAGTACCGGAAGAAATGAGGATCCAGTCCGTGACAACGAGAGGCGGCTCTTTTTCGCAGTCCTCCCAGTAGGGATCATGGGTGATTCGCGTCGTCTTCAGGTCGAAGCCCGAGGTGGCCGTGAGCTGCCCCAGACGAATCCTCATATCGTCCAGCGATCTATGGCCCTCGGCTACGCACGGCGCGCAGTCTTGCGCCGAGGGGTGTTCGATGAGCACGGGGGATGTCCGTCGACTGGCGCCTATGAAGGGGTGGAATGAAGCCAGCCAGTAGTTGCCGCCCTCGGCCGTCACGCATGGCCCGAGGGTCGCGGTGGCTTCTTCGCCTCCGTCGAGCGACGCGCCGATGCTGTCGCCCATGCACGGGCTGACGTACGCGAAGGGATTCCGCGGCGCGCAAACCTCATCGGGCATTTCCTTGCCCAGTCCCCGTGCCCACACGAGACGGTTCACCTTGCCCGTCGAAAACACGAAGGTGACCATGTTCTGGTACGTCTCCGGAAGCAGGTCCCGGACATGGCCGGCAATGACCATTCTCCGGGCCCTCGTCACCGTCGACCTCGTCATGATGCAGACTCGCCTCGTATTCGGTCTCTTGCCGCGGATGACGCTGATGGCATGGCCTGGTCCGCACCATTTCGGCAAGAACTCAACGAGGAACGGGAGGACGCCGTGTTCCCATATCGCAGGGAAACCCGCCGATTCCACGACCTGGGTGCGGTTTCGAAAGACGCCGGGGCTGTCGGCGCTTCTAGGGAGTCCTGCTCATCGTCAGCTCGTCTCGTCTCGCTATCTCACCGATCCCCTGCTAGGTATATACACACCATTCGCCCGCCGAAACCTCCTCTCCGCTACGGCCCTCAGTTGCTCACGGCACCGCTTCTTCGAGATCCCAATCGACATCTCCATCTTGAGAGTGCCGTCCTGGACACTGCCACGTCTGCCCGCTATCACGCGCCCTGCTGATTGCGCAGCACTCAGAGCGTCGTGTGTAAGACCGCCTTGTAGGAGATTTGTAGTCCGACAGACGGCGGTATCGCTGGTGCCGTGATCCCATTTCATATGACAATCAAGGAGTCCGCGCGTGTCGAACGAGGTCTCCGTGCACCCCGGCACGGGGCATTCGAGGAGATGCTCCATCTTCACATGTCGATTGAGCTCTTCGCGAGTCGCGAAGCCCACGCTTTCGCATGGTATTTTGCCGCCCCACTGACAGACGTGGAACCGGGTTTTCGGCAGGTCATTTCCTTCCGCGGTATTACGGAGTGTGCTCGAAGGCCCGGAGCCAGCCGGCTGTGACTTGACATTATGCGACGGGCTCGGGCCCCGCGGCGTGACGGAGCCGCGGGAAGCTTCGGACGTGGATTCCGTCTGCACCGTCGAGCACACCGAGTACGCAGACGACGAGGCGCACGACACTGTCGATTGTGACGGCGACAGAGTCGAGTAGGGCGTGGGGCTGGGAATAGGCATGCCCGCAAGCATTGCGAAATTCTGGGCGTCGAACCCGTCATCCACGACGCCGATGCGGAGGGCCGTAGGGTCGGTGCCAACGCCGGGCTGAGACCCGTAAGAGTCTACGACACTGTCGTCATATGAAATGGGAGTGTTGAAGACCACCGGGCCAGGGGAATATGCGCCGCCATGATGATATCGGCCGTGGGCGTTACCATGGAGCTCAGGACCATCGCCGCTTGTGAAGTGACGACGGGCTTTCGGTCCCATCTGGCGTCCTGGGATCTGAAATGAGCCGGCATTGTCGGAATCGGCCATGGCATGCTGTTTCTGCGTGTCGCTTATGGGCAGGTAATAGGTCTCCATTCCGTAAGCCGGGTGCCCGAGTGGGCAATAGCCAGACTGACGATAGACTGCCACCTTGTTTGTATTGAATATGAATCTCGCTTCCTTTCGCGCTTCACCCGAAAGACGAAGGGAAGGATGGCCGTGATATATATAGGAACCCTGGCACGCAATCCCCGCGTCGAGGAAGACACTTACAAGGCAGACAGGCGCCCTCGGCCCCCAAAGCGGCGCAGCCCGCAAGCCGTAGACCGAACTTGGGCATCCGCCATGAACTGTCTGGTCCGCGGATCATCTCACCCCAGCGAGCCACGGCCCTGGCACTCGCAGACCCTGGCAGGCTGTCATATCACGTCGAATCGGATTCATATTTTCTGTCTCTCTGTCAATGAGTATCTCGATTTGCGGGTACTTCGTACTTACAGCGATAACTCGGTGTCGCACGCTTACTCCAAAAGGTGAAGTTCCATACAAGCAAGGACAAGCAAGGCCAAGCAAGGCCTTGGCATCTCCCATCAATTCAGCTGCCTTACGCGGCCTCTTTCTCCAGCCAGCTCTTCCACCGCAACTCTCACAGGCGAGGCCTTCAATAGAAATACTCAGTAAAGAAGCCACCCCGGCCTCAAACATGCATCTTGATATCTCGTTCCCCTAAAGTGATCCGTCAACAAGTACGGAATACCCGGCCGTACTATATCGAAACCCTGTCCTCTCCCCCTCCCCTGCCCCTTTCGGTATGCCAGGCAGCAAAAAGTCGGTCGCCTTCAGGCTCACATGATCTCGACTTACCAATCCTATAGAAGGCCTATAAGGCCATGTAAGCCCCATCTAAGGCCCATCCAAGGCCCATATGCCTGTATAATCTCACCCTATAACGCAGCGCAAATCGCTTTCATCCCCCCACATCCCATTACCCTGTCGTCGAGCAGAGAAACCCAGCACTTTGAGCCTTTGAGGCCCCGATATGTCGCAGAAGTGACCTCCCACGAACTTGTACTACTTGCTCGGGCCTCAAGGCCCAACGCAAGCCAACCGACATTGAGCCTCATTTATCATGTCTTATTGCAGCACAAGCAAATCAGTCCATATAGGAACACAGTCCAGAGTGCAACTGACTGTCCGTATCGCGAATACAGAATACAATCCCCCACCGCACAAACTCCCTCGAGAGTCCCACCCCAACATCGAATCCCTGCGATTTGGGAAACAATGCGAAAATGACTTTATTACGTGATACAATATATTGATATACCAAGACGCCAGCAAACCGCCGGGCATCGAGGTAGGCTTTCCACCGCGTCCCCGTTAGCTACCTAAATCCCCTCTTGCCCCCGGATAATGTGCCATGCAAAACGAAAAGCTCCCTTCTCTCATAGACGCCCTCGTAGAACGAATGCCCTAGACGCCGCGCTGCCCTTATGGCTCATACAAAATACATTTCATGTCTGTTTATATTACCTACGCCCTTTTCAGCCGCACCGTGATAACCAATACCTAACTCATCGTCTGACCCACCCCCAAGCATGCCTGAGGCGTCGTATCCCCGACTAGGGTTTCTATTCGGCCTTCCTCTTGGCACGTATCAACTCCGCCGCAAGCTCGCTGTTTTGCCGCTCGCTATCTTGTATCCTCTGCCGCGCTGCCGCCCGGTCCAGCATCCTGGCCTCTCTCTCCTCTTTCAGCTTGGATTCGAGCTCGCGCAGCCGGAGGAGCCACTGCTGCTGGTCACCGCCTCGTATGGGTCCGGTGTCGCCGTGAGGAGAGCTTCCACGTCCAATATCGACGGCCCCTGTATTAGAGGAGTTCCGACTCGTGCTGCTCGTTGTGCTCTTGCTCGTCGTCGTCGTCGTCTCGAGGTGCGTCGTCACGCTACGAGGAAGCCTAGATTCCCTTCTATACGGCTCCGGTCCTGGCCCCGTAGGGACCGAGGGCGAAGGGCTCCCCGTTTCGATCAGCTCTTCGCTTGAGCCCTGGCTGCTCAGCTTATGTGCCGAGGTTCGTTCGCTATACCCCGTGCCTCTGTTGCGGGCATCGCGAGCCCGTTGGAGCGTCGCATTCTCGATTTTGAGAGCCCGATACGCCCCTTCTAATTGGGACAGTCGCGCCAGCGCGTCAGAACTACCCGATGCGGCACCAGACCGCACGAGGGCCTCAAGCCGCTCTATCTTTTTGGTGCGTGCGCTCAGGCTGTTCTCGAGCGTCTGGTATTCCTTCCAAAGGTCTCGTTCTACCGACTTGATGCGAGATTGAAAGCTGCTCAGCATCGACTCGATCATTTTAATGGCTGCTAGTAAATTTTTACTAAACCCGGGGAGCATCGTCGCTATCGACTCGACGGATGGTAGCGCCCGGCCGTTAATCAAACTGTTGTCGTGGGCCCAGTCAGAGCCGCACAGCATGGATAGACGTGACCACAACACCAATAGCAGGTTGTTACGCTCAGCGAGCTGCTCCTTAAACGCGGCCTCGAGCTGAGATATCCTCCTCTTGTCTGACGCTCGCGTGGACTCGAGCTCCACGATGCGTGAATCTTGGCTAGTGACTGTACGCGATACATGTTGGTGAGTGCGTTCGAATGTCTCGAATTGGTTTTTAGTGAGACGATGGGCCTGCCGCTCTTTATCGAGTAGGTCCCCGAGCTTCCGAGACTCGAGCGCATGCGTCTCCAGCAGACTATCACGTTGCTTGATCATGCGCTCTTTTTCGAGGAGAGAGTTCTTCGTGCTGTCGAGCTCACGGACAGTTGTTTCTAGCTCACGCTGAAGCGTGGCGATAGACTGGTGACCGATCAGTTGTGTCTCCTTGCAAACGTGGCATTAGATGGGGTATGGATCTTACCTGCAGTAGACTGGACCGAGTGCCATTCAAGTCTCCAAGAGCCTCTCGTAAGTTACTCTCGAGCTCCATGAGTCTCTCCTTCCACTGTGTCGCCTCTACTTCCCGGTTTCCAAGGCTCTTACGGAGGAGCCTAGCCTCTTCCTTAGCCGAGGATGCCTCGCGGTTGAGATCATTCACGACCTGCTGTGCATCTTCTTTCTCGCGGGCGGCAGTCAGCTCGTGCTGCTTACGCTCATCGGTGAGCCGCTGATCGAGCTCCTTAGCACGCTCACGCTCATTTGCAATGATCTGCTCGGCGTTGGCCACGGCGGCTTCTAAGTCACCAATCCGGATCTTGTCACTCTCCTGCTCCTCGCGCAGGAAAGCGATTTCCCCTTGGCTCGATTCTTGCTGTACACCAAGTCGCTGGCCCTTTTCATTGGCTTCCAAGAGCTGGGTCTCCAAGTCTTCAAGTTCCTTACCCGAGTCTGCCAGTTCCTGCTCAAGCTGCTCGATCCGTTTCTGTGTCTTTACTTGCTCGTCTTCCAGCTTGATGAGGGACTCGGTCATCCTGCGCATTTCCTCCTGGAGGGCTTCGAAATTTTCCGAACGGTCTTGAAGATCTAATTGCAACCGATTATTTTCATCGGTGTGCTGATCGATTTCTGACTCCAGCTCGTTGACAAGTGTCTGTGCCTCTTCTCGTAGGTCTGCGAACTTGTTCTCCCAGATAGCCTGGTCCTCTAATGCTTCATCTCGCTCGGACTGAATTGTCATCAGATCATTCATCGTGTTCTCTAGCTCGTCCTGGATAGCGGCGATATGTTCTTCGGCCTGTCTTTTGCCATCCATCGCATCTTCCAGATCTGCCATGTACGTCTCTACCTCTCGTTGGAGTTCTTGATTTTTGAACTTCAGCTCGTTGAATTTATCGCGCTGTTCCGCTATCTTATTTTCCAATTCTTCGCGTTCCGGATCCTCCACCGCCATGGTTAACCGAGTCCGCCCGCTGCCCCTTGAGATGGGGCGATCATTCGCCCCGACCCTCGAGGCCGATCGATCCAAAATACTGTCCAGAGTTGAGGGCGCCGGGCCACCACGTCTCTGGGCTAGCTTGAGGTCCTCGATCTCCTGGTACAGCCGCTCTTTCTCGCGATTCCGAGAAGTAAGCATTGAAGTCTGCGCGCCGACTTCTCTACGTAGCTCTGCATTTTCATGGCGTAGCTTCTCGCTCTCTCGGCGGAGTTCTTCGACCAGTGTCGACGACTGACTCAAGCTATTGGTCTGGTCGGCATCGCCCGACAAACCGGAAAGGGGGCGTGACCGCGTAGGGGAAGCCTGCCTTGGTTTTCTCGTGGGATTGTATATGCTGGTGGCATGGGGCATGGTGCTCGCCCCCAATGATAAAGACCCATTCGACTCCTGCCGTAGCTGGAAGATCTCCTCTCGCAGCGTCCGATTCTCCTCGTCCGCTTGCTCACGACGTGCCGTTTCTTGCTCTAGAAGATCTTTCCAGACATCTGTCTCTTCCTGCCTTCCTAGGGCATCTCCTGTACGGTCGGTAGACCTGTCTCCTATTGCCTTGACGGTCTCTACTAGCTTTCTCTTCTCCAGTTCGCCAGCCATGTTGTCCGATCTAAGTCGTTCAATCTCCCGTACATATTCTTCGATTTGCTCACGCAGCAGTATAAGTTCCTCCTCGTTTGTCTGCGCACCCGATTCAGACGAGGGCGTTACTCGCCCCTCGGACGAGAAGCCGCTCCGAGCAGTGCTAGGACGGCCTTCCTCATCGCGGAGCCGCTTCTCGAGATCCTTGGCTCGGCGCCTCAGTACTTTATTGTCCCTTTGAAGGACGGCCACCGTGGTCCGTAGTTCGACATTCTCCGAGATCATCTCCTTAATACCCTCTTCGGAGAGTTTGTCTAAGCGGTCCGAAAGGAACATCACTTTGAGCTTGAGATCGAAGTTTTCTTTGGAAAGCCGATCGATGGTGCTAGACTGCTCTTTCAACGTCATGCTCCTCCCACCCCGCGCGGCGGTGTTGGGTGCTGATGTAAAGTCGGAGGATTTCGGATACGGCGGTAGCGGCGTCGACAAGCCACCCTTCGACTGGTATTCCTGGGCCAGAGACTCGGGGACTTCGACATTGCGGACATGCCGTGCGATGGTGGTATCCGTGGGGGGTTTGAGGGCACCTCTCTTGGGCTTGGGAGTAACCAGTGGGTCAGCCGCACGTTCCTGTACGGGACTATCGACTTCTTGGAGGGGCTCGAGCGGACCTTGTCGCAGAGAATCGAGGCTGTCTTCCAAACCAGAGGCCATGCTGCCCATACTGATGGAGCGAGAGAGTTCGCGGCTGGTACTGCGAGTGAGGCCAAAGGCCGGGGCGGCTCCTCCCGAGTGGAGAGCATAATCAGCACCCATGCCAACAGTGACATCGCTTTCTACATCGTCGCTGCTGGTGAGGAAAGAGGAAGACGAGCGCAGGCTGCCATTTCTACTGTGCAGGTATCTGGGACGTTGGGGTTGAGATACCTTGGAGGTATTACCCAACGCGGCACCAGCGTCGGTAGACACGACACTCGTGGTTATGTCGGAGCTGCTGTAGTCCGGGTTGCGGGCATCGGCCGCAGACACGCTGTCGCCATCGTGCCGGGTATCTTCCATGTTGGAGCTATCCTGGGTCAGTGCGACGCCGTCGCCATGCTCGCTTGATAGTTCGTGAGCTGTAGTGTTGGTGGCCGCAGAGGCAGCCCTTGACATCGCGCGCGCGGCAGCAGCAGTTGTGGGAGAGGATAGGTTCTCGAGGGCAAAGGTGGCATTTGTGGTGTCGATATCGCCCGGCAGGGGCTCGGGTAGCAACGACGACTCCGGGTGGGCTGGCGACGTGGTCACGGTTGGGGTTGGATGTGACAGAGCATGGGTACCAGCCGGGGTATTCGGGTCCGCTGTAACGGTAGTTGTGGGCATGGGCGATCTGCGAGTCGGCTCCTGGCTGATGTCTGGCACTTCGGGCGTCGTCGACACGCGAAGACCTGGTGAGCTGGTTCGCAGGTTTTGCTGCCGGTGGTCCTTTTTCTCTTCCAGGTTGTCTTGCTCTGGTTGCCCTCGCCGCTGGGAGTGCTTTCTAGAGGCATCGAACAGAAAAGTGTCGTCTATACCGGCATCGGGGCCGGTGACCCGAATAGTTGGGGAAGTGGGCGGGAGAAAGCTCGATTCCACGTCTTGCAGGTGGGCGCGAACATGTTCCTCCTCGGTCATGGAATCCACGAGCTGCTCGTCGTCGGGCTCGAGTCTCGTGGTCTCGACAAAGCTGCTGTTGTCGGCGAAAGGGGGCATGCGTGGAGGTTGGGGCTGGAGCCAGTGCTGCTTCGGCTCAACTCGACCATGGCGACCAAGGCCATGGTTGTCGCCGTCTTCCATGGCGAGCGAGCATGCGCGAGATGATTGCGGTCGGATGGCTGAATATCTGCAATGTAAAAAGTTGCAGGGGTATATATAAATGGATGCGTGCCGTGGGCATGAGGCGCGTGGATGGATTGGACCGGTACGTATTTAGGTGGACGCTTCGCTTGGTCGAGTGCGCAGAAACGCCAAGATGGGCACGGCAGAAGCTGAGCAGATCCTCTCTCCAGGAGACATGGCCGGGCATGACCCGGAATTTGCTGTTTTCTTATGTAATGTACCTGATACGTCAATACCACGGCTAATCAGGCATCAGACACGTGCAATCGGGGTACCAGGTACCTTGACAGAGCGCAGTACCCCCATTGTTGGGCCACCGCTGGAACTCGGCCAGTCGTGGAATTTAGCGAATGCACGCGACACGCGACACCCCTAGTTAGTCACCCGGTTGGTACCCACATATTTGGGTGGCCGACCTGTGTTGGCGGCCTGGATGGGTTCGCAGGCGCTTTGTAGACCAACCAAGGCCCATCACCCATACCATGCCTCTTGGAGTCTCAGGTACCAGATCATAAGTTGGGCACAGACGCTGTTCTCTCAACATATCTAGGTCAACTCACCTCACACTGTCGCTACTACGGTCCTGGCAGTATTCGAGATTGTGATAATAGATGCGGCCCGGAAGGACGATACATAAACCACAAATGGTGGTCGGCCCTATATCTCGATTGGTCTAGTGGCAAGGATACCTGCTTGTCATCGAATTCGCAGGTGGCCGGGGTTCGATTCCCCGATCGAGAGTTTTTTGGTGTCTGTTAATTACCCTGATACTGTTGGTCATCGGCCGTGGTAGCTTTTTTTCTCTGCCTCCTGTTCCGATTCGGATTTGATTCACACACGGCATACTGACTGGATTCTATTAAGTTTACGGAATACACTGCGTGATCCTTCGCAATTCTAAACCCAGGGAGAATACGGCACTATTAGTTGCCTCTTGGTTCATCTTACATTCTGAACACTTCGTCGGATGAGAATACAAAATGAGACAAAATATCAACGAGACCTCAGGTGAACGTTTCAACGTCTGTTACAATCCTAATATCTCATTCGCCTTCTTTATCACCCGTCGCGCCCCGGGACCATCTTGAACTTTCGGCGCAAATTTCCTGAACCCCAAAGCTCGCAGGCCGTCCGCACGGGCGTGCACCTTAAGGTAGGGTAGGGTAGGCCGATTGACATGCCGAGCCTCGCCTTGACCACCTGGAAAGTCCGGCCCGGGAGTCCCATCTAGAAATGCCTTCTTCTGTCGTACCAGATACTGAGTGTTTCGCTCGGTCACGGGGCAGATCGGGATGTAGAGCACGCTCGAATCTGACAGGCCTTCGTGGATCTTGTCGACGGCGTGGATCGCTGCGGCGAATTCGGCCGGTTAGATCTCATATCATCTGCTAGGAAGGATAGACTTACTGTCACAATGCCACACGACGAAATCCCCTGGTTTAACTTGCGGGATATGGACCATACTTGTGTCGAGTTCGAGATGGGGGTGGAGATCGGTATTCAGCTCCTGGCCGTAACCGGCCGTGGCTCCCTGCAATTCACTCGTCATCTCAGATCCGGCGAATACCCAGTTGTCCGCCGAAAGATACGCATCGGCGGAAACCTCTCCACGTCCTCGAACGGGTCGAAAAAACGGCCGCAGGAGATAGTACGCGGTCGAGTACTGAAGCAACGGGTTCACTAACAAGGTACCCTCGAAAGCTTTTGTGTGGCTCATGCTCAGCCATCCCTGGAACATCCGGAACATCGAACAAGCACCCAGCCCGTTGTAGTTGTCCATGACGACGGGGACTCTCGTGCTGGCGTCCCACGGGTTGTACGCCTCCCAGGACCCTTCGAACACCTTATCATAGACGCCACCGATCCCATACCCATTCTTCTCCCACCGTTCGAGGCTGCCGCCATCCACATGGGGACCCAGGGCAAACGTCATATCACCGGGTTGCCTGATGCGAACACGATCGGCGTAAGCCAGGGGCTGTGACAGCGAAATGGCGCTCTCACCGTCCGACAACTGCCAAAGGTTCATGAGCTTCGACTGTGCCTTCAGAATGTTCGCGTGTGTCCGCGCGCGAATTTGTGGGCTCGACCAGTATAGCTCGTACACCTGGGGGTTATTCTGTGGAAATGCTAGACCAACAGTCACAAATCTAGCTGTGAGGGTATGTGTAGTCATACCTACTTACCGCGTGTAGAGGGGTTCTGCCGGACATATTCCTCGATTTCGGGTTTGTACGCGCGAGCCTCCTTCTCAGGTATCACGCCCCGGATGACAGCAACACCCCTCTTCTTGACCTCGGGGCCCAGTCTTGCCAGGTCTTCTTCGAGACTTGCAAACTCCAGGCTGGGGATGACATTGGACCCTTGTTTTGCGAGGGCACTGTTCTCCACTTGAAGGTTGGCAAGGAGTCTTCTCCAGCTTGCGATAACCTGGTCCTCATGGCCAGCTACCAACGACCTCTTGAGATCCAGGAAACGGTTCGGTAGTGGGGGCTGATCCTCTCCTGACAAGGACGCGAAAGAGTCCGATATATCGCCCTCCCTCTTTGCCTGGGGTATTGTGTTAGAAGGCATCATGGACACACAGCGCTCCGGCCTTGCCCTCCGGATGGCCGTCCTATAGAGTAGAATGATGTTGGCGGGCACTAGTCCTGGAGACGATCTCATCAGTGCGGGCGTAAGTTTATATGCATTTGCGATCAGGTGCCGAAACGGAGCAGGATAGCGCAGATCCATGATATATATACACTACACATCTTACCACATCTTACCACATTTTACCACATTTTACTTCGCATATGCATATGAGGATGGTCAGACTTGTCTCTTGGATCAACGGCGGGACGTCCGCGTAGAGCAACGGGAGGCGGGAGGCACGAGACACTGCTCCGGGACAACGATGCATCCCGCGAAACCAAGCGGGGAAATGATGAACAGAAGCTATGATATAGTGTCATCATCGTACTGAGAACTAGGGATCTACAGCGGTGGACGGAAGTTCACAGTCGGAGAGACCGGGATAACGGGCAGCATGCATCGGCGGACTAGCTGACTTGGGACACTCCGCCACGTCGGAGTTGGTCTGCCAAGTATTCAAAGTCCGGGCGGAAGAACCACTTTGAGTACCTGACCGACCCAATACTGTCCAACTTTTACGACCGCCGACCAACTTTAAGGTAGGGAGCTTACTAATAAGGAGTTCGAGCGCAATAATCTCGTTCAGGCAGATAACCCATCACCGTGGCATTCAATCTCGTTTACACAACGCCTTTCTTGTCTCAGAACAAGACGGCGGAGTTTGCCAATTCGGCTGCTGCCGCTTGTTTTTTGTTTTGTTTTGTGTTTACATCCCGGTACTTCCATAGATAGGTAATGAGTATTATATGAATGATCTTCGTAATCTATCGCCGCTGAGTTATGGTCAAATTCGTGGAGTCGGACACCACCGGCTTGCCGCTCAAACGGAAACAAGTCGCTCACGCCTGCGAGAAGTGTCGGCGCCGGAAAAAGCGATGCGTCCATACGGACCCCAAGGCGCACGGTGATCTGCCCTCGGCTGCGTCATCCAGTAAGTCGGCAGAGACAGGAAGATCACAGAGGTCGCCCAGGACCCTGAGCCGCCGAGACCAGATTTCCACTCCGAACGCCTCTTCATCTGCCGCCCCGGACACACAACTGCTTTCGACAGCCCTTCATAATGGGGATGGACGCGAGGATGCCCATGCTTCGACCTTTCTGGGCGATTTAAACCCAGAGGCCATCCTCATGGAGGCCACCAGTCTATGCTCTCACCGTGACGTTTCGGCACCTGGCGGCCTAGGCATCTGGCAGGCTCCGATTCCTCCTCGCCCGAACGCCCAGAGCCTGGGCGTCCCCAGCGTCCAGTCGTCCTCGCGACAAGCGGTACGAGATATGTTAAGATCCTATATATGGAATCACTGCCTCCCATGTCGCCCCCCGGCCCCCGATTATGAGGTCCTGAAACGTATCTACTTTGAGAAAATGAACCCTATATTTCCCATACTGGACGATCCTTCCGCTTGCGACCACCTCGATGAGCCGACGGAGGTCTTGATTCAGCAGGTCGTGAGCCTTGCCGCCGCCGCTGACCCAGAAGCCACGCAACACCTGCGCGTGAGCCCCAATGGCCCTCTGTTGTCTCGCCAGGAATTCTGCGCCTGTCTGTCCAATTCTGTTCTTACGACGCTGGACGCCGGTATTCTGACGGACCGGGTGTGGCTCATGCGCCTGTCCGCCGCCCTGTCGTTATACACGCAGCCGACGAACGTCGAAGAAGCCGACATCCCAGCGCTCCTCAACAGCCGTGCTGTCCATCAGATGCACACTTTGGGGGTTCACATGGCCGTGGACCACGGGCACCAGAAAAGAGATATGATCCGGACTATCTTCTGCTGCCTCTGGGCGCTGGATCGCATTACAAGCGCGTTCTACGGCCGTGCTTGCATGATACACGAAAGAGACGTTGGCTGGGATCTGGACGATTGTATTCGGGCACAAACGCCCTCCTTCCACCTACTTCTGGTGATCGTTAATCTACTTGATCAAGTGATTGCGCTGTACCGTCCCGGAAACCGGCATAACGCGCTTACCCACATACAGTTGCCCATATTTGAGCAGCTGGTTCTGGACACGGGGGCGTCGAGGTTACCGAATTCCTGTCTCGGTGCGTGCTACTCAAATTCAGAAAGAGAACAGAGATTGATGAGGCTAACCTTGTATCCAGCCTCTCTGGAAATATTCTACCACTCGGTGGCCGTTTTGTCAAGCCAGTCTCCGGCTGATGTCACATCATCAGCTTTACCAAACCCCGCCACCAACAGTCGGAGATCTTGTAAGTAATTCTCATTCTCTTGGAGACTTGGGCCCTGCAGGAGTAAAGCGACAAGACTCAGGCTCAGGCCAGGCTTATATAGAGAGGTCTCTATATATGGCACCGGAAGGTTCCTACTCTTCCACGACCCAGACCATACCCAAGACTGCGGGACTAACTCTGAGCGTTGCAACTTGCAGTAGCAGCAGATCGTATTACATCCATCATCGGCGAGGAGTTCGCTGGGCAGCTTTCATACATGCCATTCATACCGTACGGACTGTCTCTGTCCCTCAGCGTGTCGTATCGGAAAATGAGGCACAGTAAGGTTCCCATGTTTAGAAATCGCGGTAAGCGGGCTTTTCGTAAGAGCACACTGCTCTTGAAATCGATGGACGACATGTTCTGGAAATCAAAGACCATGGTGGCCATGGCAGAGCAAGTTCTCAACGAGATGGACAAAACTGTCGCATCGCTCGCTCAGGAGAACGGACTCACCGATGTTCAGAAGAGAGTCGATCCTATTCCACAAGGAGAGCGGCCCCAGGTACAGCCGGAAGAGATTCGACTTCCGGACTTTGCAGAAAACGTGACTGAAGGTAACAACGAGTGGAGTTTGCTTGATACCATACCCGACCTGGACGTATTTGGACATTTTGACCCCGGATTCGATTTAGGAGCCGTTGACGCTGCACTCGAAGGTAATCTTGATTTCGGCACATCGACAAACTGGTTTGATTGGCAGCGTATGATCCCTGAGAATCTTCGTTATCCCTAGAACTAAAACCGTAGCCTACCGAGCGGCACTCGTCTCCCTCGTAGATATCGGAAGACCAGAAGGCCCATCGTCATATATGCCTCATCCATCTAGATATATAGTCACTTTCCCTCAATTATCTGCACTCACGGCGTAGAGTCCACCCCGTGTCTGGAATATCTAATGAAGATAGGAGAAGTTGTCCTCTCTGGTATCTAACCCCAAAACTAGCTGGACCACAGCGGAGAGACTCCCACGTTCGCGACCTCGGATTATGTATTAGACTCCCGGAACCCCACACGCCGCCCTCCTCACGAGGCCGGTTCCATTGCCGACTCATGAGAAATCATAGCTAAGAATTACATCATACTCGGCGTCTCTAGCAGTCTCCACACCGGTCGCCTAAGCTTAGTTACTTCGGACGTCACTTGATCGCTCGACGACTTCATACCTACCTCTCTCTTCTCAGCTTCCCACTACATCTCCTTCCCCAGGACCTCAAGGCCTCACGTCAACTTCTCCCTCGCGTTTACCGACAGCCCTAGCAAAGAGGGCCGCCGTGCCCACCATGCCAGCACCCGCCACTATCACCGTGACATTACCCCAAATCGCCAAAGCGATCGACCATTCGCTCTTACACCCCACCATGACAGACAGCGAAATCACCGCCGGTCTCAAGGCGGCCAAGAAACTCAAAGTCGCCGCCGCCTGCGTAAAGCCGTACAGCGTGCCGGCCGCCCGAAGCATACTGAGGGACTCGGGGGTTCAGATCTGCGCCGTCGTCGGCTTCCCGCACGGCAACAGCACAACGCACATCAAGGTTCTCGAAGCGGAAGAGGCCATCCGGGAGGGCGCGCACGAGATCGACATGGTAGTCAACGTTGGAAAAGCGCTGGGCGGCGACTGGGAATACGTGACGAACGAGATCCGCGCCATCAACGACACCGTCGTCAAGCACGGCGCGATACTCAAGGTGATATTCGAGAATGACTTCCTCCAGGACCACCACATCGTGCACCTCTGTAAGATCTGCGCCGCCGTCTCGGTGGCTTTCGTCAAGACGTCGACGGGGTACGGCTTTGTGAAGCAGCCCGGCGAGCTCTACGCCTATCGAGGGGCGACGGTGCCGCATCTGCAGCTGATGAAAGCGAACATCGGCCCGACCGTTCATGTCAAGGCGGCCGGCGGAATTCGCACTCTAGATGAGCTTCTCCTCGCCATGTCGGCCGGTGCTACTAGGATAGGCGCGTCTGCTACGGAGGCGATACTGGAAGAGGCTGTCGCCCGGGGTATTGGGCCAACACCGGTTCAGGTCGCATTGTCATCAGGGGCCCAGTCGCAAGGCGCCGGCCGCCATTCACCGACATGAAATTGCTTGTAAGTCTCCTCGATCACGACTAAGGAATCACCTGTGTAGCATATGCCACTCCCGGTGCCTCAATGCTACCGGAGGCTGTAGAAGCAGGAAGACAACGATATATCAAGCAAAAAAACGTAACATCCAATGCCATTCACACAAGCATGAACGAACTACGTTAATAACATAAGACCATTGTAGGCAATTCGTCTTTTCTTGTCAGCAATCTATATAGCGTAGTGCCTTGAACCGAACCCTTTTGCCTCCGAGAGTCGACTCCGTCGAGACCAGTGTTATCTAGCCTAGCTACTTGATGCTGCCCCCCTTTTTTTCACTGAATTATAACACCCGGGCTCTTTATGCCAGCTTTATAAAATTGGAAATGAAGTCCTTCTTTCCAATAGGCACACCCTTGGACCGCAGGATGGCGTAGAGAGTAGTGAAGTGGAAGTAGAGTTGAGGCGTGAGGTAGCCCAGCGCGTAGTCGAAGGCTTTCATCGGGGCGGCGGGGACGTCGGCGCTTAAGTAGGCGGTAATAATCTTTTCCTCCTGGCCGTTGATGCTCTCGGGCTTGACGGATTCGAGAATCGCGATCGTCTCGGCGAGGTACTTCTTGGCGTCTTCGAGCGAAGCTACGGCGGGATCATAAGCACTAGTTCCTCAACATTTGGGGCGACGAGGACACAAGAATACAAGAACACAAGAACACATACCAGGTCCCAAGGGGGGAATGCTGATGTCGCCACCAACGACCTTGGCGATGAATCCGGCAGAGTGAACGGTGCTGATGGTGACCTGCTGGCTCAGGTTCCACATATCGGGGGCGAGACGAGCCTCGAGGAACTCGGTGAAGGGGACATTCTTCTCAGCCGCGAAGGCCTCACCCTTGGTCAAGAGGTGTTGCTCGGTCTTGAGCGCGTTGATGAGCGTGGGGATAACGGAGTCGTAGAAGGTAGCCATGGTTGCGGTTGATGAATGGTATGTGCGGGTGTTCTGGGTATTCTGGGTATCTAGGATCTGGCAGTGGCTTGTTGTGTTTATGATGAAGAGGGAAAGACAAAAGAGAAGACTCGATTTTGACGCGAGCTTCCTTCACATATATATATACACACACATTGCGAGAGACAGCTGTGTGATATCACGCTCTAGTCTCGAAAAAGACTCCGGATGCCTCGACAAAGCCCCTCCTTTCCCCTCTCGTTTCCACCCCCTCCAGCCCCTCCTCGCAATTATTGCGAACACCTGGATTCGGCGGTCGACACACGTCCATTGTATCATATCTGACCGGCGAGCCGATCGGTCCCGCGTATTTGTCAGCAAATACAAAGGGATCATCCACTGGATGCCGGGGCTGCCTGAGCTGCAGGCTGGCAGGGCACGCGTAGAGGAATGGTGCAGGTCCGGATGGCGGATGGCAGATGGCGGTCGCGGGTTGACAATAAGATGAATGATTTACTCATCAGTCGCTTAGTGTACAAGGGGCTGGCATGCCCTCAAGGTCCTCCTGACGGGCGGGAGGTGGGGTGAGTGTCCAGCATTGTATGATAGAATGTAGAAATGATAAAGTGGTGTTATAGAGTACATCGCGCAGCATGCTGGGCTTGCTGGGCGTGCTGGGCGTGCTGAGTCGTGATCCACCTCACTATGGATGCCAGCTCGCACAGCAGCCTGCGGCTTCACCTTCACACTTGTGAACGAGGATGCCGACAAGGAGTCAGGGGCTGCGATGCTGAGCCGAATGCCGACAAGGCTATGGAATCATGGAATTCCAGTTTGGTGCTCGCCGAGTGAGCCCCCAACCGTTTTGACTGATCATCTCCTTTTTGTATGACTGCCTCTATGCCACTAACACCTACCCTGGCAGGCCGGCGCAACTTTGGGTATGGCCTGGGTTGTTGCTGCGTACGCAGTAGGAAGACGCGATACGATGCCTACATCGTGACGTACCTCCATGTAGAGCTTTGGAGCTCCTATCGGTATAAGCCGCAAGGGGTCGGCCAAGTAACGATCGTGATCGTCGCGATAGCATTCGGGAGAATAGTACCTATACGGAGGGCGCGCGGCACATCGACCGGTACGTATCTTTTCTGCCGGGTACGTACCTTTTCTCTGCTTGTCAACCTTGACGGGCCACCACCCTCTTCGGTCAGCCGACTGATTAGGCGGGTTCTCTACCAGGTAGCTGTCGGTTGACCAGGGTACTCTAGGTAGGCAGATCTGGTACTAATCGACAGGCACAGCTTTGTAATCAGATTCAATATGATTGAATTTCACAACTCCAGAAGGCAGGTCTGCCTGCTTGTGAGTTGCAACCTTGGACTAGAATGGCCATCTACCGGGAAGTACGCCGGACGCTTTAGGTCACAGGCTCTTGCTGACGCGGAAAGAGAGATGATCAAGATCGAGCAACCTGAAATCTCAATAATTTTGTCGTCTATCCCCAGGATACCCAGAGCACAGAAGAATCCCCAACACGTCATCCCAAGCACGTCATAACTAAGGGGAGTCAGGACCATGATTGATAAACCTTGAATCGGAAGGGCATACCTTCAGTTTACATGACGGAACCAGTCTGCCATAACACCTAGAGTAGCGAGATCCAAGGCCTTATACCTACAATATGATATGTCTTGGGTATACGTATAAACAAGCCGCTCGATTTCGCCGCCCGTCAGCACGCTTGGGAATCCTATCTTCAGTAGTTCATCGCACTGGTTCCTTGGCGGTCATTCGGCTCATAGCTTTGATCGACCGAACCGACCGATGTGCAGCTCTGCATCGCAGTAGACCTGACGTTTTCCTTCCTCGAATTGTCTAACTATTGACCTTACGACTTACAATTCAACTTCTCTATCGGCACTATAAGAGAAAATGAGTAGAAAAAAGAATAGCTCGGAACGAGATTCATGGTCTCAAACTCCAAGATCAAGAACACCAAAGTCCCACCTTCATATTACCAATCCGCTTACCCTCAATCCCCGTCCGCCAGGGACCCATATGTCCAGCCCTCTTACCTCGAGCCAGGAAACACCGAATCCTTCCATGGAACCTTGTCCGTAAGTCGTTCTCAGAATTCATTCTTCGTACTCTTGGGCGCGGGCGGCCTGACCAGGTATCGGATGCTAATAGAAAATTGGGGGATTTTGCCCAACATGGCCTGACAAATAATAAATGCTAATTTTCACGCAGCTCTACCTCGGTGACCGATACACCATCGGCTTCTCGATCGAACCGAACAGTCGCAAGCGCAATAGAAGCATCGGCCACCCCACCGGAGGAGATAGTAGGACATATTCTCCGAGGGATGATACCGACGGCCAATTTGAAGCGCATTCAGCCAGAGTTAAATGCCTACAGGTGCGAAAGGGGCAACTTCTTGGCCCTGAGGGCTATTAATCCGGGGCCTTTTCCCACGGATACAAATCAGCAGAAAGGAGGAGAAGCTAAGGACCCCTTGAACTATTATCTTGAAGTTGTATACCAAAAAATAAAGACAGCAGACGCTGCCTTTGAAGCGGTCCAAGCAATGCTTCGAGAGCTGAAGTGAGTAAGATTCAAAAGTTGTCATGTCTCTCCCCTTTAGACCAGTCTTGAGCGTGAAAAGTACCCAAAGCACCCCATTGCCACATCCCGATCTACCTCTAAACGCCACGAAGCTCGGCCGGGAGGGCGGTTGCTGATCAAGACTTTTGAAAACAAGAGATAGCTGGGCGGACGGCACAGCCGAAGCCACGAAGGGCGACTTCGAAAAAGAGGTTAGCCGTCTTGAAAAGGAGGTTGATGACCTTCTTGTAGTTAAGTCTATAATGCGATCGTCAAAATACGAGCTCGCCGGCCGGGAGTTGGATACCGAGATGTGGAACAAGTCCTCCCACACTAATGATTGGGCTTATCTTGATCTCCTTCTGTCTCGGATGGCCGAACCTTCGGCCGCAACCATCACGATGAAAACGAAGCGGGACATGGACCGCCAAGCTCGTTGGTGTCAATCGGTCTTCGAAGCGTACGGTGCCCAGAACAAGAAAGGCAACTACTGGTGCCCAATACGTCAACATTGGCTGATGCGAGACGAAATCACGGTAGCTCATATTGTTAGGTGCAATATTACAGAGCTGGCGGCGACGCACCTGTTCGGACAGCCCGAGGACTCTAATGGGCACATATGGAGCATCCAAAATGGACTGCCCATGAGTTCCGGCTATGATAAAATGCTGGACGACGCAGCAATTGCAATCGTCCCTACTCAGGATCGATCGGAATTCATGGTTACAGTCTTAGATCAGAGGCTACTCCAGAATGAGAACGGCGACACGGGTGAGGATGAGGATGAGGATGAGGACAAAGATATCAATCCTCCAACGGGGCGGAGGCTTGACGGCCGAATCCTCAAATTTAGAACTGCACACCGCCCATCCATGCGATACTTATATTTTACTTTCGCAGCCAACGTCCTGCGCCGACAGCGGTATGAAGCTGAGGGGTGGTGGAGGGACCGCATTCGGTATGCCGGCATGCCGTTCTTCGCCACCCCTGGCAAGTGGGTGAATGAGACCGCCCTGAGAAGGCTGGCTAACAGAGTCGGGCATTTGCCTCCAAACGAGGCGAAGAGGTTTGTTCTCGAAACCTCGGGGATGGAAATGGAAGATCCATCTCACGACTCCGAAAAACGCGAGGGAGATGTCAAAGGAGAATTCATGGACTCCCTCCTGCAGCACGGGGTGTCGTCCGAGACCGCTGTATCAGACTCAGAACAATGTAACCAAATCAGCGAGTAGGAGATGTGGTTGGTAATATACTTAGTAATATACAGTTGAATCCGAGTCGTCCATCGTGCGTCACAGCTAACGCTGCTCAGAGTCACCAAATCGTGCACGTCGTAGAACCTCCTCCAGCGATATCCAGATCCTGAACTGTCTATTTGGTACGTTGAGGTATCAGCCCCTAGCAGGACTGTTTTCATGGAACGCTACAAATCCTACGGAAGTGCCGGTAACCACCCCAGTCCCCGTAGGCGAAAGCTACAATTCGGTCACAGACGGGTCTGAGCCAATCAAAGAAACTGTAGACCTACGGGTACCTCGCATTGTTAAGCAATTAGGCCGGCGACAGAAGTCCAGTATGTATCTCCCTTGGTGGTCTGCAGCGAGTGACCAAATTGTAGCTTTCGGGTAGTGACACTGGTGGCCGAGCAGGGTATTTTCGCTAACCAACGCAGGCAGGCGGTGACGGGAATGTACTTCGTACATACATAGTATATTAATATTTTGGGAACTTGAAGCCTGGCGAGAATGGCCACATTCCCACGCGGAAGCACATATCTTCTCCCCGTCGGACTAATACACGTCCCACGGTTTTTGTATCCGGCCACTCTCCCGCACCCGGTATTCCTGCTATGGCAGAGGCAACGCGCCCTTTCGGCCTTATTGCGACCCGGCGCTATGAGTATAATACGGGGCCGAAGAGCTAAAATACCCAGCTATCTCCCGAAGTGGTAATAACATTGCGTCCGAAATGCAAGTCATCTTACCGGGGTGCGAGCTCTCCGCCCCAGTCTTGTAGTCCCGGCGTTACTAAGTAGGAGACCAAGGCACTACGATGCCTGGTTACCATATAGGTAGTTATATACTCTGGGTGGACATCCAGGTCGGAAGACGGAGGTCGGAAGATAGGGTTCGGCCTTGAATACTTGGCGAAGTCGCGGGGAGCCAGGTTAGGGAGGGAAACGTAGACACCTAACTTGTCATGTCATTCGTCTCTCGTACCGCTGGTTTGGTCGAAATCCCGCGGGCTTGTCGACTTCCTCGGAGATGACTCACGTATCCAGAGGTTTAGACAGCGGATCAGGCAGCGCTCAGTAAAGAGGTAACTGGCACGAATTTCTAGGACAAGGTTGGGACGCTCACACAGCATCGGCCTGCAGGGCGTGATAATTCCATTGGATTCCATTGGATTCTATGCGCTTTGGCCTATGCAACGTAGCCCGTCGTTGTCAAGCCGCCCCTTTCCCCCGCAGGCAGCTAATTGTCTGGTAAATGCCTCTATTCGAGCCCGTGGAGCTCCGGCTGCGACTGGTAGTTATCTGGCCAGCCAAAATACGCATGTGTCTACGAAGTAACGCTGCCTATTGTATGTAGCTTGGCGGGTACGGCGTATTGGGCGGAGCGCTGGCTTTTCCGGTGAATGTCTCGATTGCAGCTGTGTCGCTCGTCTTTTGTGATGAGTCGCATACTATGCTTTGTTCTACTTCGATTTGCGACCTAGCCTCGCCGCGTCATCCAGTCAACGACGAACCGTTATTTTTATCACGATGCAATTGTACGAATGAATACAGTCCTTGTCAAGTTGTGCCGGCTGAACGGGGTACTGGCGTGGAGAATGATTGATAAATTCTCTTATTCTCCAGACTCCTGATGAGCGTATCCTCTCCCAGCGGTGCCGCATATGCTCTCGACTATTCGGCCGTTTGGTTGACTGACTGATTACTCAATTGACACAAATGTCCCGAAGGCATCAAACAGATTCCGATGTGCGTCTACCCTGGCAATCTTGTCCTAAATTTTCCCAATCGCTCGATTCTTTCTTTGTCTCTCTTCAACCCCGATATGGTTGACAGTCAGCTCCTTTGCCTAGCAGAACACCTTCGGTGAGGCTGGGTCATGAGTGGTGACTGAACTTGACACAGAGACCGAGCCATTGACATTGTCGTCGCCAATGAGCCGGGTGCATTACTGGGACTGAGCCTCCGGTGCTTCTGTCGTGAAGCGTCTCTTGGGGACGCTGATGATGTCTGGCATGTGCACGGTCCCCATGCCGGTGTCGTCAACTCGTTGCACACTCGATCATCGAATGAAACGTGATTGTCTCGATGTTCCATTCGCTTGCCGTCTGCAAATCGATGTCTAGCCACAGCTCATTTCTTCAGCCTGTTGCCACTCTGCGGCCGTCGGTAGTGTATTGATGTGTCCTGGATTATGAATTGTCCAAGATAGGCTCGTTTTTAGCCCCTATTTGACAGTGACTAATTCTCTAGGACGAAGGCCGCCTTGCAGTTGCACCGCGTGCTCATTATACTCGGATTTCGACGTCTGCGTTTCTACGCAGCCTCCATCATATCGTGGACTTTTCGACGCGCTTTCTCTGCCGCCTCATTACAAGGCCAGGGCGATGACTTCCCTTCAAATGATGCTGCCCGATAATCCAGATACAGATCAATTGGGAGAACGCCCAGCTCTGTCTCTAGCTGGTGCATAGGCGTCGCTTTGAAGGCCACCGCGCAAAATCATTGTATACAACTGCCGGGTGTGAGTAACGGTAGGTAGTAGTCAAGCCATGAACTCCTAAGTCCTTCTGGAAACACCACGGACAGACTACCAAATAAGTGTCCAATGCGCCCGTCCGAGTCTGGTGGAGAGCCCGCTCTTCGTGGATGCGGCGGCGAGAACGCCAACATCTACTCGGCTAAGTAGAGCTGGATACCTAGGGACGGTGCGTATATTGGTTGAAGACGATCCCTACGTGCTACTCACACGTCAGGCGCAAAGTTCGACATATACGATAGGTAGTTGAATACTTACCTCGACGTAGATCATGGTGCCAGGTTTTGGCAAAGGAGGCTCCCAATAGATGTTGCCGTCCTGGGCATATACAGTGTCGCCTTGCTTCAGCCGCCCCTCTTCATAGAGGCGAATGACTGCCTCTATACTTTTCCTGAGACGGGGCCACGGTTCTTCGTCTTTAACGAGAAGCTTTTGCAACGTTTCAATTCTCTCGCTGGTGGTAGGGGGGGCGGGGGGAATCAGATATAGTGGTGCGATGTGATCAGGGGGTGGTGGCGTGGGCGGCCTGTTGGGGATCAGGTCTTTGGGGTAGTTGATAGCTGGTGGTGCCCTCATGGAAAAAACTGGTGGTTGTTGACCCGAGGAGATAGCTGGTCGTGCCGTGACAGCTGTTTCTGAAGGGGCCGGGGCTTGTGACGGCAGCGAGGATCCGTCGGCCGACGATCGCACCTAGGCGGCGAGCGGTTAGTTGATGAGTGAGCGGAGTGCTCAGATATTGATACGGGGTATTACTGACTGTGCTGTCCATCGTAGGTCTAGTGGACGTAGTATTAGTTATGGATGGATTGGGAAAGGATCGGCAAGCCAAGCTTCCCGGGGAAGTGAGAACCTTAGCATCTTTTATAGGGGGATGTTTCCACTTAACTTACAGTGTTAACTATATCCTTTTACCGTTCTTGCCGCACTGTATCTACATCGGCGAACAAAATACCTGTCTTCCCTGTTTTGGTCAACAAGTCCTTATTGTCTTTTCGATTGGTTCTCTCGCCATGGTTCTCCGGGCGGAGTGCTCGACAGTCACTGACCCTGGACTTTAGTCTTGGGGTACCGGAGGCTCTGCACAATGCTGAGCCTGCCCGGGTAATGCGATAGTCACGAACAGTCGCAGTACGACAAGGCCGAGGTGTGGGAGAGGAAATGAAAGGAGCTATGCAGTTCTCGCCAAACCAGCTTGCCAATAGCTACACAGCCGAGAAGCAGTGCTCGTGACGGGTCCTGCACCCGGCATCGGTCGCTGGATGGTGTTACGATGCCATCGACGAACAGGTATACTCCCTTGTTCCCCGTATCAATTATATCTCGCTCGGCTCTCGTCTCAACCCTTTGGTTAGTTGCCGACGATGGCTTCGGAACGTAAGCCCCATTATGGCCGAAGACTACTCCCACTGGCCCTCCGCGAACTGGCCAGGACAAGCCCAGACCGACTGTATGCCGCCGTTCCCAAGACGTCGCGTGTTGAGGATGGCTTCGTCGATGTCACGATCAGCGACATGTCGCGATGTGTTGACTTTATGGCTCACTGGATGAATGATCACTTTGGCGTGAGCGACCGATTTGAGACTCTTGGCTACCTTGGGGTATCAGACCTCCGTGGAGTGGCAGTGTTTCTGGCCGCCGTGCTGTGCGGGTACAAGGTTGGACGCCATATCTAACGTCGCAGGCATAACTCTTCTTACTCTTTCCAGCTCATGCTGCCGTCTCCGAGAAATCCACCTTCCACCACCATTTCACTCCTGGAGCAGACCCAAAGCACCAAATTACTG
The DNA here is from genome assembly GCA_022385655.1 of Xylaria intraflava. Lineage (NCBI taxonomy): Eukaryota > Fungi > Ascomycota > Sordariomycetes > Xylariales > Xylariaceae > Xylaria > Xylaria intraflava. The sequence continues at coordinate 46,525 of MU279835.1, read as the reverse complement.
TTCACATCGGAAGTTGCCCCGATTGTCAAGGCCATCCAAGCGCTAAGTCCGACTCTTGAAGTCCATTCGATTCCCTCATTTTGTGAGATGATGGAAAGTTCATCCAAGTCTTATCCATATGAGAAGTCGTTTGAAGAGGCCAGGGACGATCCTATAGTTGTTCTTCTCTCCTCGGGCTCAACAGGTAGCTGTCGTAGCAAAGCTGGCAGCTGACCAAGTAGCTAACCTGAACCCAGGGCTACCTAAGCCGATTGTGATGACTCACGGGACATTCGCTACAATTGACAACCAAAAGAACCTGCCAGACGTTCCTAATCGGAAGTTGAGAGATTCAAGAATATGGGATTTTGATGGTGAGGGGCGTGTATATACAATGTTTCCATTTTTCCATGTAAGTTATCATGTCCCCAGGCGCTTCGATATTACCGACTAAAAGGGACAGCTTGCGGGCTTCGCGGCATTCACGGGTTCGTAGTCCCGTTCACATAGCGTCGGCTTGCGGCTAATGACTCCCAGTGTCCTTGATTTTCAGGAATGCCTCACTTGTGATCGGCCCGCCGCACATGATACCGGATGGGACTCTCCTGAGGAGCGTCATGACGCAACAAAAACTCAGAGCCCTGTTCGTAGTCCCGTCCGTGATAGAGCAGCTTCTCGCCCAGGAGCCAGAGAGCATAGAACGATTCAAACGTCTAGACTTCATTGCATGTGGCGGTGCCCCATTGAACCCGGAAATTGGCCATCGCCTCTCTAAAGTTGTGGATTTGATCTCTCCATTTGGAAGCACGGAAATCCTCGCAGTTCCAGAATTAGTCCTACCCCGTGAGGACTGGGAATGGCACGAGTTTCACCCAGATTTCAATTTAGAACTAGAAGTTTACGATGCGAAAGAGGGCCTATACGAATTGGTGGTCACTGCCGATGAGATGTCTGCCGACTTCACTCCTATTTCACACACTCTGCCAGGCATCACCGCCTATCATACGAAGGATCTCTTTGTGCGGCATCCATATCGGCCCCGGCTTTTCAAGTACCATGGACGATGCGACGATATCATAGTGTTGGCCAATGGGGAGAAATTCAACCCCGTTCCATTAGAGCTGGATATCCGATACCACTCTTCTCTCAAGGGCGTCTTGGTAACCGGCAATGCTCGAACACAGTCCACTTTGCTGGTTGAGCCAGCTGCCGCCGTTGTCGGCCCCGTGGCGCAGTCGAATCTCCTCGATGACCTCTGGCCAATAGTCCAAAAAGCCAACATGCTCCTTTCAGGACCAGGACGCGTCCAGCGGGGCAAGCTCCTTTGCGCATCGGCAGAGAAACCGTTCGTCAGAACCGCCAAGGGCACTATAGTCCGGAAACTCACCGAAAAGCTATACGCATCTGAAATTGAAGAATTATATTCAAATACGGCCGCACGAGAAAAGCTTTTGGATATGCGCTTGACGAAGCCGGTTGACGATGCCTCTGCTGTCAATTATGTCCGACAACTTCTCGCCCTGACATTTCCCCAAGGGTCGGATATCGGCCCGCACGAGGATTTCTATGCCCATGGTCTGGATTCTGTCCAGACTCTTGAAATCATAGGGCACTTAAGGCGCGGCCTTGAAGGCCAGACCCCATATTCGTTGGCCTGGATCACACCACACCTAATTTATCGGAGCCCTACCATCGCGGATCTATCACGATCTTTGATAGAGTTTCTAAACGACGGCGTTATTCCCCAGAGCGACCTCCCCGTGACGTCTCGCTTAGTCAACGAAATCGTTGCGCAGTATGTGGACGGTCTATCGACAGAAGCAGTATCGCCGGCGCCGGCACCTTCAACAACTTCCACGTCCGTCATTGCAATAATAGGCTCAACAGGGTATTTGGGTACACACACCCTTATACAACTTTTAAGGCAACGCGATATTACCCGCATCTATTGTCTGAATAGGAATAAAGATGCCGAAACCCGACAGCGCGCACTTCTCGACAGACTAGACAACTCCATCAATTCAACGCTGCACAAGTTGTTTTACATGACAGTCAAACTAGGGAAGCCTTGTCTAGGTCTCGAAAAGGAATGTTTTGAACGGCTCAGGGAAGAGGTGGACGTGATTGTTTACAATTCGTGGAGGCTGGATTTTGGACTCTCCATTCGGTCGTTCAGCCCGTTTCTAACGGCGACGAGAGATATCATCGACCTTGCCCGTACCAGTAGTCGTAGCATGCGCATTATATTCATAAGCTCAATGGCTTCGGTTGGCGCACTCGCTAGCAGGGCCATAGCCCCTGAAGCGCCCGTGGAGGACCCCTCGGCGGCTTTTAACATGGGCTACGCTCAGTCCAAACTGGCGGCCGAGAGGATTCTCACTATGGCAAACCAACGAGCCGGCATTCCAGTCTCTATTGTACGCGTGTGTCAGCTCGGCGGGCCGTCCGATAATAGCTTTGGTGGTTGGGCAGAGCAACCGTGGCTATGGGCACTCTTGCGAACGGCTAAAACAATCAAGCGCATGCCCGACGACTTAGGCGTTGTCGACTGGATGGCTATCGATACAGCTGCGTGCATGTTGAAAGCCTTCATCACCCGTCCTGCTCAGAGGGAGGTACAAGTCTACAACCTTTACCCCCCAAACCCCCAACCATGGACGCTAGTCTGCGATCTCATGCAGGAAGAGTTCGGGATCGAGGAGCGTGTTTCCATGGCGTCTTGGGTTAAGACACTCCAAGACATTCCAGACCCAAAAGCGAGCGATGTGTCTACCATGCCCGCCCTCAAAATCATGGACTACTTCAAGAACATGGGGTCGACAGAAGGGATCGGCATGTCGTTTGCTACTGACAAAGCTCTAAAGGTGTCGCGAGTTGAAGTACCCACTCTGGACAAGGCAACTTTGCGGAGATGGCTAGGAGACTGGAAGCTGTGAGCTGATCACATAGGCATCTAGGTAGGTAGTGGCAACCGGGTATAAAATGCCGAGATTGAAAACAAGCGAGCACACTCACTTCATGTCAAATCAGGTACTCAAATTCACATCACAGCACAGAACTAAAGATGTCCATGAATTTTCAAACACGTCGCAATGTCCATACGATTAAGAACATGAATAGCTGAAAGGATAACTAAGCCGACCATTCAGGCCGCTACAGCTAGTTGTAGGCGAAATATGGCCTAGAGTCATTGCTCTACAACCTTCCGGAGAGAAAGACATTTAAATACTAGACAGATAGATGAATAAAGTCTCCGCCTTCGCCTCCAGCCCATCGGAAAACATAAACAAGATAACCCTAAACGCCGACCAGTCAACAAACGCCCCAGCCTGATCCTCGCCGCACTAAAGACATAATAGAAATGGAACCCCAGTAATAGAGCCGGCGTTAATCCTTCGTGATCCATAACCAGACCACGGCCTTCTCCCGACCAGATCGGGAGCTATCCCAGCCGATATCCTTGAGCGTCTTTGACATATCCGCAAAATTATCGCCCGTGAAGATCATACCGCGGTACCACTTGCCACCGCCGCCCTCGATGACCTCGGTGACCCTATTGAGTCCAGGGTTGGGATTCACGGCACCGAAGCGCACGAACAGCTCGGCGAGGGTCGTATTCGTGGGCACCTGGAACTTCGCGAAGTCGTAGTTCATGCGGGGGGCTCTCCACGGCGGCTCGGAGGTCTTGAAGATGTGAATTTTGGTGTGCTCGTCGTGGAAGATGTAGTTGTATCCCGGCTCGCAGCCGGCACCACCAGTAGAGTTCACCATATTCATGCCTGGGACATCGGTACTGACGCGAGGGTGAGGCTGCGGAAGACGGTATCCCGGCATGCTGTTGGCGCCGTAGTAGCTGGAATACTGAGGGGATGTGTATGCCGGTAAGTTGTACGCTCCTTGGTAGCCGTAAGGTCCGGAAGGAGGGTTAACAGGCGGGCCACATTGGCCATCCCAGCCGAAGCGCGGGTTCCAGCCACCGCGGGCGGGGAACTGGCTAGCCATGGCAGGGGGGTAAGGAAACGGCGGGATATAACCAAGCGAAGAGCCGATTCTAGCGACTGTATCGACCTGGTAAGGAGGCGGGCAGGGGTTGACGTGGTGTGATGGGGGATTTGAATTGACGTTGGTGTGGTTGCCGACGTCGAGGAGTATGTATCCGTCTTCAGTATATTTGGGATCTTCGTCTATTGTTGACGCGTCGTCTGATGAGAACAAGTTAACAGGAGGGTGAGCGAAGGGTGAAGCAGTAAGGTTGGCGGTTTTATAGATCCGGTGTTCGGGTGGAATGATGGATGAGAAAAATAGGATGCCTACCAGATCTATCCGTCTCAGTGATTACCTCGCTAGACTCAGCATCGGTGTCAGAGTCGGGTTCGGACACAAGGTCTTCGTCACTACCATAAGCTAGGAAAATCTCAATGCGCCACAATTCGCGGTCTTCAGCGTCGAAGAATGACCCAATAACTAGACAGTTCCAAGAGTAGCCTGAAGGATGTATATATATATACCAATCTATGGTAAGCTTGGTCGCGGGATATGGGCACCCAGGTAATGATAATGGAACCTGAGAAGCCACGGTGAATGACGGGTACCCCGCAACGACAAGTGCGCGGGTTGATTGGGTCAATAGTTGTGGTCAATGGGAGAGACGATGCTATCTTGCTAACGAAGAGGTTGAATAATGGTAAGGTTAAATGGTCAGGTTGAACGGAGGTTACGAGGCAATGGTCGATGGTCGGTGCACAATGAGAGATGCTTGCAATGTGCAGAGAATAAGCAACACAGAGAGAAGGACAAGAGGATTTGGATGCCGACAAGGAATGGAATTTCTTCATTATATGCATGCTCTCACCCTCAGCAAACTCACGCACAGTACAGATTGTGGTTCATGTCCCATTGTGACTCCGGCGTTACTCACAGCCAGTGTATGCCGTGGTTCTGGACATTTTATACCACATCACCATGTGCATACTGACTTGAATGTCTGAGCAAGAGTGCCATGTGACCAAGACGGCGCTCTGGCTGATAGTCATAGTTGAGACGCCACTCAGGGATTGCCCCAGTCACTGGCTGTATATAAGGACCATGAGCAATCATCCTGTCGTGGATAGGGCATCAAGGAAACCAGCCTCTCGGGACCAATCACGCACCACTGAAAAGTGGTGTCATGACTTGGGTAATTTCCCATGACTCTGGAGTTCCTCGAAAAGCTAGAAGAGCGGTGCTCATGACCGCAGACCATACCCAGGCAAATATAACCGTGAATGGTATATATAACCCAATCGGACCCAGTCACTGGGTCGGGGATTTCGTCAGTCTACCCCGCTGAATGGCGGCTCCTGTGCAGTATAGCTGGAGGTAAACCGTCAGCAAACAACCATGCAGAAGGTAACACTGATTTATCAGCCAGAACAACAGGAGGCAGGACAAATGCTGTTCTTCGCCGACTATTCTAGAAGGCGTATAAGGCAACCGCACTACATACTAACACTCTCAGGGCCTGGCATGGCCGCCTGATTCCAAGCCTGAGGGCTGATTCTTGACAACCCGGAGTATCTGGCGCATTGCGGAGCCCATCCTCAATCACACGGCTGTACATTTTTAGCGGTGAGTCAAGATATGGACTGTTTGGATCAAGATGGACACTGGTTACGTGTCCAATGAGTGATGTGTGCGTGTATTACGCGATCAATCCGTCGTGATTGTCTCCTGGTCGACAATTCGCACAGAGCCTCCCTTTTGGCCTTCGTCAGACGCCTCTTTGGCACGTTTTCGCTTCCCTACCTCGGCCATGAGATTCTTCAAATACACCTCACCCTGAACGCTTGCGCTGTAGGCAACAGCACTCCAGTTCCAGATGTTCATCTTGTCTGGGTTGGCGCCGGCAGCAAGGAGGGTTCGCAACACCGGCAGGTGTCCATTGCTGCTGGCAAAATGGAGGGCAGTGTTGCCGTCGAGATCCGCATGTTCGACGGCGGACTCAGCACCACCAGGCACATACGTAAGGAGAAGCTGGACAGCCGTATCGTGACCACCAACACTGGCCTCCATGATGGCGTCTCGGCCCCGGACATCGCGGCGGAGGATTGTCGAGGGGTTGTGTTCGGACAAGAAGTGAACAACCTCGGTATGGCCACCGCCGGCAGCGAGCATCAGGGCGGTCTGGTGGTTGTCGTTGAGAGCCGGCGTGGGCTTCTCGTGGCCGAGAGCAACAAGGGTCTTGCAGACTTGGAGATAGCCCAGGCTGGCGGCGAGATGGAGGTTTGAGTTCGAGAGGCCGTCAGCCGAGTGGTCTGGATTGTGGATAAGATCCGGATGGGACTTGATGATACGCTTGACCAGCAAGGCATCGTTGCTATGTACAGCCCGACGTAGTCTCTGGGGCGTCTCGATCCTAAGAAGCATTAGGACGCGTCAATAACCATAACCAAGGCCAAAGGAAAGATAACAAAAGAATGAAACATCCGCGCCAGCACTAACATGTTTTGCTTCGGCGTTCTAAAGCCAAACCAACAGCTGGAAGAAAACCGGACAAGATCGTTTCGGTGACGATTCCAGGTCGTGACGAAAAACAGCTAGGATCGATCGTTGGCGACAGGCAGTAACGTAAGTTTCGGCATCACGTAGACTACTAAGTACGTATTTTCATAGCATGGTTATTATTAAAGCTGTAGCCAGCCGTACACAGAAAAGCGAACGAACGGATCTGGCAACGAAGATGCCGTTTGAATACGTAGGTGGATGGTAGATAGGTGGTAGTCAAGTTGAGCCCAAAAGTGAGAAGCTGTAGAACTGATGTACGGAATACCGGATACGCACATAATATTGGTTACATGAATATATATTTACAGATATTTGCAGATGTACAGATTATGCAGGTATAAGTAACCGCGGCACATGTTCGCTGCATACAATCACATTACGTGAATTTGAGAAAATAACAGCGACATCTGAGGAAACGATGGGGTTAGCACGAAGAAGATCAAAGTCGGGGCCCGAATATAGGGCACAGCGTAAGAAAAGGGGAGATGCTAAAGTTTTCACGAAGTAGATAGAAAGGTCGGCAACGACATACTACCTACCTAACCATAGGTGGGAGCATAGGACGGTGGTGCTCATACTTGAGCCAGTGACGACGACAAATTCTGTATACAGTTTTGGAGGGTAATATTTGAAAATGGGTGTCATCGTCGTCTCATTTCTTGGGAGATCAAAGGGGGTAATGTGATGGGCAGTGCCCAAGAGATATTAGGTAAGGTTGATACACATGAGAGGCGCTTAGTGATGGTCATAAACCTGTCAGTAGTGTGCGGACACACAAAGTTCCTCTTTCCCTTGTTTCTTGATGTCGTCGTACGCTGTGGCGTTGAAACTGAGATCGTAGGGTGAGAGAATTTCAACAATCATTGGGCATGTACAGGAGAGAGCCGGCTCAAGACAACGGCGCCTTGTCAGGCTGGACAGATAGCTTTCTAAGCATGACCTACGAAGTCCCTTTAATAGGGCCTTGTGAGCACAATAAATATGTACCCGTCACTTACACAGTCTGTGAGCGTACTCAAGTGAGTATGGTTGTCGACAATTCCTAGATCAGAGTACACTCTTCGCTAGATAGGGTCTTGATCACAATCCTCCTCATTCAGCTCCCTGGATGTCATTTGCGTCCACTATAGCACTTCTTATCGTCGTCTGTGGCCGGTGCGGCCCCGTTGAAGTGGTGAAGGCATTCCGGTCCCAGTAACGGAACAAGAAGCATACAAACTGGATTTATCGGGCTAAGCACATTAAGTAATACACGGTAAAACAAGTATGCAGGTATGCGAGGTAATCGAAAAGCGGATCAGGCGATAGGCACAGACTCCACAGACAGGGGAGCCACAGCTCCGATCGATAACGGCGCGGGCATCGTCAATCTTTTCGTTTGCAGCAACATCCCGAGGAAATACCACAAGACGTATCCCATTCGCTTCATTCTTTTCCACTGTCCGGCCTACGCTTGTGTTATTCGATTTCTGAAACTTCTTTCTTATGTTCACGGTCCGTAGCTGCCGTGGTCGCGCCTTGCACTCTTCTCCTCTTCGAATTGTCAGTGTCGACCGGCGATCGTTATCGACATCATGTCTTCGATTGGCGCGCGGTATTTCTCCCCGGAATACTACCCCCAAAGGTCTCGAGATGTCGATATTAGAAGCGCATGGCCCTACCGCCGAGAGCTTGGCTGCCAGCAACATATGGACTCGCGCGGCGTCTGTGGGTACCAGGTCTCGTGCGAAGAAAGACACATCTACTGAAGAGTCCTCTCCGGGTACCAAGAGGTCCCGTGCGAAGAGGGGCAAATCTGCCGGCTCATCTCCGAGCGGCGACAAGACTCGTGTCAACATTGTGAGCGAAAAGCTATGTGGTTGGTCTCATCTTCCGCTGCATTAGGATGTCACACCCGACTGACATGAACCTCCATTCTTCTTTCTCTTCAGACGATATCATGTCCTATATCGGGCCCTCCCTCGACCGCCACCGTGGGTGTGATATCCTCGAGATCTATCCCGGTGCTGGTGTGTGGAGCAGCAAGCTCCATGAGTACCTTCAGCCTCGATCTCATATACTGATGGAACCCGATGCCGAGTTGTACAGCCCGTATCTCCAACCGCTGCTCGACAAACCCGGCACCAGGCTCATCCCCAAGTCTGGCATCATATGGCGTGAGCTCACTTCGATTTTGACGCCCGAATATTTTCCCCACCAGGTTCCGGCAGAGGGTGACGGCCTGAACCGTCGCAACGACACGCTCCTGGTGACTGCCAACCTTGCTTTTCATCCCAGGAAGCGCTATATTCAATTTGAATCCATGACCTCCTTGCTACTGTTCCAACTCGTCAACGCTATCCGTACCGGCAACATGTTCCAACGTTATGGTCTCGTTCGAATGCTCATTTGGGCGCGCAATGACGATGTAGGGACTTTCATACCGAATATTTTACAGCGTCGGAAGCGACAGGCGATCGAAAACGATCTCATGTGTGAATGGGTACATGAGGTCTGCAGAGGAGAGGACGGGCCGAGTTGGTTTGTTCGCGAGGATGCCATCAACCGCGCCAGCTTGATCAACACAATAAAGAGGATGCAAGGCGCGGGGCTCCAACTACCGCCTGACCGAATGCCTGAGGGTTTCGCGGAGGCGCTGGCAGTGGTGACGAAGAAAAAGCGAAGGCCACAGCCAGGAAAAGACTTCCCGACGTTTCAGAGACCGTATCTAGAGACACTGGCGGGCCTACAGGCTGCCGAAGCCGAGGGAGAGCTCGACGAGAATGATCGCAGAACCATGGACATTTACAGGTGGCGAGCCACCTCCGACAACAACAAGCTCGGGCGCTTACTGCACATGGGCCAGGAGTTGGACAAACTCACGGCGCTCTACAGAGGCGGCAAGGCCAAGTCCGAGGAGTTCAAGGCAGCGTCACTTGCGTGGGACGAACTTGTGGGGGAAATTCCTCGCACGTTGGCGGATGAGTTCGTGTCATACAAGGATAATCTGAATGCTTTTCGTCAGGAGCCACCGTTGCTGCAATGGGACCGCCGGGCATACGAGCCCATGATAGCGCAGACCACGGAGTTCTATCCCAACATTCCCTGCGCGCTCCTGGACATCCAGCCCAAAGCGCCTCACCCGCTGCTGCGGCAGACGGGGCCGCAGTCGAACCGTGCCTCGGACACGCTGGACGTGCTGACAAGCGCGCTGATGATACAGTCGGTGCAGCCGCTCGGCCCGAGCATGGATGCGCTGGCGCCCGGGGCAGCGGACTACATCATGTCGCGGTGGCAGAGCCACAATGGGCCAAAGGCGGACTTTTTCAACATACGGTTCGCGGAGGCGGTGCCGCGCATGATGAACGCGAGGCATTGGGAGGAAGTCCTGCAGCTCTGGATGGAGTGGCCGTTCCGACCGGAATTCCACGAGTTGGTGGGACGAACACACGACGAGATGGACGAGAAATACGATGACTCGGCCCACTCAGGATCGACCGGGGTGGGGGGGCCCTGATGTCGATGTCAATATCGATGTCGATGTCGATGTCGATGGGCGGGGCTTGCTCGGACGGCCGCTTGTAGGCGACTACGACGGCGACCGGACGGATGTCACGGGTTCCCGGCTTGTCCGTGGCATGTATATATAGGGGTGGTAGATAAAGTAGACTACCTAATCCATTGATGACCAATTCATGTTGGTGGCTGCGATGCGAGTCTGTATAAAACACATCGCATAGCCGGCACAATACCAATAATCTGTCAACTACCTGGCCACAGACAGGATCTTGCCCTCTGACCTTAGGCAGGGACTTAGTACCTAGATACCAGCTCATGTAAGCATAGTAGCAACGGAGAATTGATCCACTAGATGGAGACTTGAATGTCAATGAATGCGAAACGAACACACCTACGGTAGGTCTAACGGAGTAAGACGGCCAGACAAAGCCAAGCGTGTCCCGAAGCATCGGTTGCGGGTGAGCAGCGCTGACAGCCAACAATGGCTACGTGCGTTGCATTGCCGAGTGAGCCATGGTCGTGGGGCTGACGGGGCAAAGAGCCGCAAAGCATAAGACCGAAATAGGATGTAGACAAAGATGTAAGACTTGCAACTTGCGGTCAAAAGTATGAATAGGTACCGGTTATTGATGTCTAATAGTAGCGAGGATTATAAGGGCAGCTTTAAGCTAACTGATGCATGTAAGCTTTGATCCTATTTCGGGCTTGACCTGGTCCCTATAAGATGGTAAGGTAGGGTACCGTACCTGGCAGCGGCCGGGGTCGGTGGTAGGCTATAGCAGAACCGGTGGAGAACCGGCGATCCTCCAACGACCTGGCCCTGCACATACCGTGCGCACACAGTGCCGCACACCATCGCAGTGCCAGGCCAGCCTGCAGGCCAGGACCCTTTCATCCCCTGAGATGCGCTGCGACGCCGCCAGTAATAGCACTAATAGCAGCCTTGCCTAACCGGGACACTGTGGGGCGCACGGGATCGTTTCACGGTGTGTCTAGGCCCGGCACAGGCTCTGAATGGGGCAATCCTCGATGGCGATTCCCACGTCAGCTCGTCTATTTGCGACTGCCGTTGACTCGAGCTGTCAAGCCAGAGCCAGAGCCCTCTCTTCTCCGATGTTCATATTACTATAGCCACCATCCCCCTTCCCACTACCTACCTCTCTTACCTGGACCCCCATCTCTGCCCCCCCAGTCACCTGCTCAGGGCCTTGGCCGCCATTGGGATTATGTTTATCTCATCATCATCGCTGCTGGCTGCCATATACTCGTCTCCCCCGTCGTCGCTGATCTGAATCCCGGATCCTCTGCATGTCTACTACGTACGCGTCGCCCGACCCCGCCTTGCTGACTCGCGACCCCGTGTCGATCTCTGCCCCCCGGACATAACACCGGACAGCGACACTCCCGTCATCCATGACATGACCAGTCTCACCCAGTCCCCATCTCCAACTCGGCTCCATCTGCCCATGCCCCTCTGCGACTCCTGCCTTGTGTCTCTACCAGCCCGGAACTGACCCATTCCCCCGCCCTATCATCCTCCCACCGTGCTCGCGCCGCGCTCGCGCCGTGCTGTCTTCACCATGCGCCTGCCCGTGTTTCCGCGCCGGCGCCCATTCCATATTGTACGCTACGTCTTTCCGCTTCTGCTCCTGATATCTGTTCTCTATTACATCTCGGCCGACTCCGACCGCCCGCCCGCTCTCCATCGCAGCGGTCCTGCTCCCGACCACGCCAATGCCGTCGACCAGTCTGTCATTCGACACCCACCGAAGTCGTCCTCGCCAGAGCAGCCCCCGGACAATAACAATCTCAACGTGCAGGAGGTCATAGACATCAAAGAAAACCAGGCAGGGCACAGCTCGGACGGGGGGCCAGGAGTAGGAAGCAGTAACAAAGCGAATGACCGGCCTGCCAGCGCCGATGGCGACTCGAAGAAGCCCGCTGAATGGAAGAGTGCCGTCGAGGAAGAACGTGGCAAGTCCGAGAACTTGAAAGGCGGTCCTAGTGGAGCTGATGATGATGATGATGCGCATGCGACGCCGCCGAAGCGTCCAGGCTCGGGCACCGTTGGCCACCAGCGTCACCACCCCATAGATGAACTGATCCGCACCGCCGAGAAGAGCTTCAGGTCCATTCTCGCCAAGGAGTCTACCACTCTTTCCCAGGCCGCCAAGGCCTATCGAGAGCGTCGCGGTAGGCACCCGCCGCCTGGATTTGACTTGTGGTTCAGCTTTGCCCAGGAAAACAATGCCATCATCGTCGAGGATTTCTTCGACCGTATCTATCACGACTTGAACCCTTTCTGGGGCCTCGACCCGCGGGTAATTCGCAAGGAGGCCTGGGACTTCGAGATGACCATCAACATTCGTAACCATGAAGCCACCGCCGGGAGCGACTGGTTCTGGACGCAGATTTGGTTAAAAATGATCAAGACGATCGAGCACTTGTTACCCGACATGGACATCGCCCTCAATGCCATGGATGAGCCTCGACTAGTCGTTCCCTGGGAAGAGGTCGCGACGTACATGAAAAAGGCCGAGAGCACCCGTAAAATCGTACCCGTCGATGAAGTCGTATCCACCTTCGAGCCACTGCCTAGCCCCGGAACGGACAAGATGCCCGCCACAAGGGAGAAACACTGGGAGGAAACGAGTAAGGCATCCCTCGGATCCTGTGTGCACGGAAACATTCCACGAGACAATCACTAACTTTTGGATAGGTCCCTTCTGGTTGATAGCACGCCGTGGTTGTCCCCCCGACAGCCCGGCCCGCCGGACAGGTATCGTGGAGTCGTATGACGAGCCTGTCTTCTCGCCGAAGTGGGCCGAACCGCACCAATTCAAAGGTTTCGTGTCCAACGCCTCGCTCTCGGCCGACTTCTGCCACCAACCCGACTTGCAGGCCCTCGAGGGAATTTTCATCCATCCGTTATCCACTCGTTCTACCCGAGTTCTATATCCCCTCTTCGGGGGAAGTAAGCTGGCTACCAACAATGAGATCCTCCTACCTGCACCGATGTACTGGAATGAGGAAGAGAGGTTTATGGGCGCCGGCAATCCGGGGCCCATGTGGAAAGACAAGATCGGGTCACTCATCTGGCGCGGAGTCGCCACGGGAGGATTAAACCAGGAATCAACTTGGCAGGGCTTCCAGCGGCACCGCTTTGTGGCGATGAACAACGGAACGAAATTAGCCCTTGCTGAAGCCGACCTTGAGGCCCCGGTCAACTTCGAACTGCCCGCTGCCACGTACGATATCATGGCGAGCAATGAGAAGCACCTAGGCGAGTGGGTATCGGAATGGGCCGACGTAGGCTTCACCGACCTCATGTGTGACCCCGAATACAAGGTAGACGACGGTGATCCTTGCTACACGGACGAGCATTTTGAAGTGGTCCTGGGTCAGGACCTAGCATACCAGTTCGGCTATAAGTACTTGCCTGATATTGACGGCAACTCCTTTTCCGGTCGGTATCTCGCCTTTCTTCGGAGTACTGGGTTGCCCATCAAGAGCACCCTGTGGCACGAATGGCACGACAGCCGCCTGATTCCCTGGAAGCATTTCGTCCCGATGGACAACCGCTTCGGTGACTACTATGGCATTATGGAATACTTCCTGGGATACGGAAAGGGCAGACCGGGCCATGACGCCGCCGCCGAAAAGATTGCCATGGACGGCAAGGCCTGGGCGGAGAGCGTCCTGAGGAAAGAAGACATGCAAATTTACGTCCTCCGGTTGCTGCTTGAATACGCACGCGTCTCTGACGATCGCAGGGACAAAATGGGATGGGTTGACGATCTAAAATCACGAGACGACGAGCCACGATGAGATGGGATATTATTTTTATTTTTTTGGAAAGTAACCTTCACATCACCATCATAACCATCAGGGATCATGAATACTTGTCCATAGACAGCATGGATGATGTATCATGCGGTGGTGGCGTTCCGGTGTCTAAACTGATTGACATGCACAGGGTGCCGCCGTGGGAAGGCAAGTCATGGCATAGCAGTCCTTAAGAGGTTGGGAGTTTCTAGGTTATGCGGATACCCTTATTCGCGTCCAAGACCTGGAGTCACGCCTACGCTTATTATTATATCCTTATCGATTTTGGCGTTTCTTGACAAGCGGCGTGGGTTGAGTATCATCGAATTCGAATGTATCATAGGTCCCAATATCGCCAAAACACACGCCTATGTATATCTAGGTATCTCCAGACCGGGCGGCCAGCAAAGCTCATCGAGGCACGACTCATTGGATAACGATACGGTTGACATGCCGCGAATTCCGCCCTGTGATGCCAGTCGCTGCCGACCCCTACCAACGCATTCAACATTTACAAAAAAAGTATATAGTAATTGATTAATAAACGGGTGTCTGGTATAGACACACGCACAGAATAAGCTCGTCTATGACGTGCTGTTGTCCTTTGTCGACGTACTATGCAAGGATGGGCAGGCACCGTCAAAGTCTACCATGTGCTTGACCTCACTTCACCTTGTTAAGGCATGGACCAGACCGCAAACAGCGCTGGGCGCGCCGTATAAACCCTGAACCCTAAAGCCGTTCTTTCTTGGGGTGCCCTTCCTCGTCAAGCTTCCTCGGCAAGCGGCAAGATCTAGAGTGGCACCAAGATTCGTCGCGTGGAATGAGGTAAGTGGCTGCAGTACACGACAGGCGACGTCATAAGCGTGGTCATCAACATCATCACGTTCCTGTCTCGCGTCCACGCCGATATAAAGGTCCCAACCACCGCCATGGCCGGCTCGGCTCATCCGCACGTGTTTAAAGCTCCTACACATACAGCTCGCAATCCACACAAGGAAATCGAATCCAGATCTTAAAAGTTATAAAAACCACCAAGTGCAAAACATGGACGCCCTCAAGAACCTCGCCAGCGGCAAAAAGTCCGAAGGCAGCACAAAACCCGAGGCGAATGCACCTGCCACCGGGCAGAAAGACGACTACGGCGACAAAGGCAGGTCCCCGTCCCCCCCCTCGCCTTAAAAATCGCCCCCTTTGGTGAATCCCGCAACAGGCGGCTAACAAAGGCATCCCGAGAAAGGCGCCGAGTTCTTGAACAAGAAGTACCTCGGCGACAAGCTCAGCCGGGACCAGCTGGAGAAGATCACGGATAGCGGCCGCGAGGCCCTCGAGAAGGCGACCGGGTACGAGTCTTGCACTCTTTTCATTCTTGTTCCTAGACACTGTCCCCTATTCGTCCCCATCTTCTCTCTCTTTGGGAAAAGGCTGAGCTAATTGATTAATTTTCCTGAATAGCAAGAAAGTCCCTGAGAAATTTTCTAATTAAAACGCCTGGTTTTTTGTGATGGAGGCGGTATATATGGTTCGAGATGGGATATTGGCAGTATAAGTAATTGAGAAAGGCATCGAAATACACGCTATCAATTGAAAATATAATATCCATGGGCAAGAATTAACATCTCTAAAAGGGATGCTCGTTGTCACGTCACGTAAGAGAAAATGAGAAACCATCCCTGAGCCGACGAAATACGCAATAGAGGCAACAGGCATGATCCGCCCAGTCAGGACATCATTTATTCGTACACTCATACAAGTAGCATAACAACCATAAACACGACAAAGCCCCCTCCCCCGAAAGAATTATCCCCATTCCCATCCCCCAAAAAGAAAAGCCTTTTTTTAAACTCCATTCACCCAGGAGCGCCCATTGCCGGAGATCAGATCGTCTCCCAAGACTCCCTATATCTAACAAACAAGGTAAGAACAGGGCGAACCCGCCTGCTATGAACGCCGAGTGCAATAAACGCCGGGATGATGCTGTCGCCGTATCGTGTGCCGCCCCCGTCGACAAAAAACGCGACGATCATAAAACGGGGGGCAGGTCATTCGTTCCAAGGGATGATTCTCCCCAAATTCAAATCGTAGCCGAGTAAAATCTTCGTTTCGGTGTCGTCTCGTCTCGGCATTCCAGAGCGCAAAAGTCGTCGATCGTATACAGTCGTCGTTTCGTTCCAATAACCCCAGATTGTTTTTACAGCCCATGTTCCCCTTCCATTTTTGGGTATTCCGTTTAGGTACTCTATTTCACACTCGAGTTCAATCCGCCATCGCTATTCGTCGCCATAAAACACGCGCCCGGCCATGATGATGATCCAGAGCAAGAACACATCGCCGATAAGGCCGAACGCGAAGACGGCTTGCCACTGCTGACCTAGAGGACCCGAAAAAAAACAAAAATCAGCGTCCCCGTTAAAAAACCAGCAAAGACGCAAAGCTAGCGGGCGAAGGGCGAAGGGCGAAGGGACTCACATATGGACCGCTGCTCCAGCCAGGCCAGCGTGTCTGTGTTGTCGCCGACGCGGACGGCGCCCCAGACGAGGAGGTTGCAGTTGGCGCTGACGCCGCCGGCGGGGCCCCAGAGCTCGATGCTGATGACGATCAGGCCGACGAGCCAGAGGACGAAGTGGACGAAGGCGCCGATGATGACGATGGACGGCAGCAGGCGGCGCTGCGCGATCAGCCAGAGCAGCAGCACGATGAAGCCTATCGTCAGGGCGGCTACGGTTATGTAGTAGGCGAAATACCTGCGGGAGAAGGCCCTTTCAGTCAGCTGCTGGGCTCTCTTTGGTTGGGATTGATGAATGTTTCTTTTCATCTCTCTTTTTTTTCTTTTTCTTTTCTTACCAGGGTATGTCTAGCTCGAGTTGCTGCTGGATGTCGATGAAGGAGGCGAAGACGGCTATTATGAGGAAGGAGGCGGCGAGCATGACGATCATCCAGATGTTCAGCTGGATGGCGGGCCAGTGGTAGCGGTGGACGCGGGGGGCGCGGCGCTCGTAGACGTAGGACTCCGAGCGCATGCCCGTCATTATCGACGAGGCCATTTTGGGATAGATCGGATTGGGATGAATGTGGAGAAGAAAGGGAAGAGGAGGGAACGATGTTCGGTTCGTCGAGTATCGTCGTTCGTCGGGGATCGTTCAGATGATCGGATCGTCTAACAACAACCCCCAAAATCAATCGATCAATGAATTGATCCAGTCAATCAATTAATCAAGCGCTGGAAGAACCAAAAAAACAGGTGCCCTCAAGTCGACGGATATAGTATCTCCACAAGCAGAACGATGGATCCGAATCGGATGGTGTACGTATTATATTATGACACTGCTAGCCCTACGGCGAGACAGGTCAGGTCGCAAGCGGGCCGGCGAAGAGCGGCTATGTAGGTAAGCGACGGCCTCGCTCGGGCTTCAGCTTTGCCAGCTCAGAGACGTGTTGATTGGCCCAGGGGGTGACGCGTTGCGCGCGCTGGCCGAGTGGTCGGCAGTGTCTTTTGCCGTTCTTGTGTTCTGTATGCTGTATGGCGGGGGATGGAATGGCGAACAGGGTTGAGAGACTCGTTGCGGCTTTGACGGAATGGGATGGTGAGGAGACGGCGACGAGGGATTATCCGGTACATAATTTACATAATGCAGGGCATTTTAATGATTTTAATGCCGGTATTAACTGCTACGGACGGCTTGGCGGGGCTGACCATCGCTATAGGTCGTCGGCAACGTGCCGTAATACGTCTTCCAGATAGGATAGGATAGGCAGATAGTTGTAGAGAACAATCCTACAATGTAACCCTGGGAATTGGGGAGTTCACCGAATGAGGTGCTAGAGTTGAACAGGATCGCAATACACGAGATATCTAGTCTCGCGCTGAAAGAGCCGACAACGAAGCTCCCAGGTGGTAACTACGTAATGTATACGGATTGTAGCAGAGATGCGATCGTGTAAGTCATCCCCGTGTAGCAGCCAGATCACACACAGCCATACCGAGTCGATACAGCCCCGTCACGCCGAAAGCTCATCCAGAGTTCTCATCCAACCGAGCATCCCGCGTGTGAATCAGCTACATAGTCACACCCAAAGAACTACCCTCTGACAAGTCCGGTTCTAAGCTTCTCAGCCTCAATGCCATCGCACGGCAAATGAGACGGCGCAGTTCAATGCGTGGAAGAGGTACATGATGCACACAACCAATCCATACCTCATGTCGGTATTCATACCTCATGTATTCCTACCCAAGGTGACGTGCGTCAGTGACGTGTCGGGAGCCCGGCCGGCGTAATATAAGGTAATTGGGCCAAAGGGGCCCCTTTCTTTTCTTCTCGGCACTTGAGTGCTTTTGAAAATCTCCGAGATTTGCCTCACAAGTCTCCTCTTCCACCGTTAAATTTGGAATCGAAATATGTGTATTTATCATTTATCCGTATCATCATTATTCACCTTCCACGGCGCAAGTACATGGTCAGCAACACGATCCTCATACATGCGCAGTCGCGCGCTCAACTACTTGTAGGTCTGAGATCTATATATACGTAGTTGCAATTGCCGGTTCGCTCTCACGCGATCCAGATATCAATCAGGTAACGCCCTCAGTGTCTATACAGCTTGCCTGGAAATACAGGAATATGCCCAGTACCTCTCCGCCCTGATGCTCTCCTGTGCGCTTCTTCTCCTTGGTCCTCCATTCCCCGATCTAGGGCGGCGCTGGCTTCCCAGGCACAATCAAAATTATACCATCAAGATTACCACTTAAGAATAGCGGCATTGCCCCTCAGCTGGTATATGCTTTCCTTATAGCAGTGATTCACCGAGAGCACACCGTACGATCGAGCACCCGGCCCTGATCGTCTCGCTGGCCTCGGCCTCACGATCGGCCGCGAGGCTCGGGTTCACCTCGACCAAATCCACCGCCACCAGGCTGCCCGTCATGTGCACACTCTCGCAGATGAAGTCGCCCTCTCGCAGCGTCAATCCTCCTCGAACTGGCGTACCCGTGCTGGGGGCCCACATCGGGTCCAGCGCGTCGACGTCGAACGAGAGATGTATAGGGGTGTCGTTGCCGATGTGAGCCAACGCCATCTCGACTACCCGACCGATTCCATAGCTATGCGTCCATAGCCTGTCAGCATGATACACATACATTTATAGATGTATACTTAGACGTGAGGACGGGTAGGGTGAGGGGAAAAAAGGGAGGGGGATCATACCGGTCAATGTCGAACATGCTGAACGCCTTGATGCCGTGTTCGCGCAGCAGTCTCTTCTCACCGGCATCCACGTCTCTCAGGCCGATGTAGACGAGCTTGTTGATGTTCAGCATGTGTTCCGGCTGGAGCCAGCCAAAGTACTCGGGCCTCGACTCCTTCGTCAGACCGGTGAGGAAGGATACGGGCATGCCGTGGACGTTGCCGGAGCCGCTCGTCTCGGGTGTGTTGATGTCGGCATGCGCGTCAACCCAGATGACGGCGATCTCGCGACCCAAGCGTTCCCTTATGGCCTTGGCCGTACCGGCGATGGTGCCGATGGCGATGGAGTGGTCACCGCCCAGCGTCAGCACCATCTGCCCCTCCTTAGCATACGAGTATATCTTCTCGCTGAGGCGCTGTGTGACGGCGCTCACGGCACCGGGGTTCTTCATGTTACGATAGGGCGGGTCATCTTTGGGCACGAGGTCGTTGTAGGCATTGACCTTGTCGTCGCCATGTAGGTTGTAGTTGAGCTCATCCCGCAGCTGGGAGAGGAGACCGGATTCTATGAGGGCGGAGGGAGCGGCATCGACACCGGCTTTGCCCTAGAAGAAAAGAAAACAACGCACCACGTCAGCATTTGTCCCCGAGTGACGGCGAGGGCATATGCTACTGGTTGGGTTTTCGTACCTGGCCACCGGAGAAGCCTACGGCCACGACACCGATGTCCGTCGGGCGGGACAGGAACTTGGACCGTACTAGGGAGGTGTTCATACTCGACGGATGTTTTTGACGGGTAATGGTAGAGAGAGGCGGATTGAAGACGGATGGAGTGAATGGATGGACAAGCACTGCTGAGACTATGGAGGGGTAGTATAGGAGGAGGGGAGAGGGGAGAAGTGGAAGAAGTAGAGGAAGAAGTAGAGCAGGAAGAGAAGAAGAGGGATTGATAAAGGAAGTCGGGACAGGAATGAGAGATTATTTACAATTGCATCGTGGGGGTTTTTGTTCTGGAAGCGCATAATAGCAAGAACAAGGAAGTACCTCGATTCAGCTCCATTCTTGTAAGAGCTACGGAGTTGCTCGTCGCCTGAGTAAGTACCGGCAAAGCGACTGACGTCGTGCAGCCCCCTGACAACGGCCCGATCGACGCTGGACAGGGCGAGTTGGCGGTGGATCTGATGGCTAATGCAGACCGGGGGCTCCTTGCAGCCGATGTGCGTCTGGGATAGACTGGTACGTACCGCTACCGGGACCGGGGCCGGGTTTTGATCGTGTTGACGAGAGTCGACATGTTCAGGAAGATGTAGCGAATGGTATCCAGATTGGAGGCCGTACCTATCCTCTAAGACTTCATTCACATATCGGGAGCCGTATCGTTCATGTCGTATTATTGCCTTACCGGTGGCAGTCGATGTCGTTAATGTATATTATGCACATAGTGCGTATAAGCATGGCCCCGAACCAAGTACCGAGGGTAGTTCCTTCTCTTAGGGCACAGGCGCTAGGCACCGGTACGGGGCAACCGCAGAACGTTCGGCTTGCGACGGCATGTGGCACGCGGCGTGAGCGGCGGCCTCCGGGCTAAGGGTGCTATAAGAGTGCTATACTGAGAGGGTATACTCTACTCAGTAAGTGAACACGGCGCTATACTACTAGGTACACACGGCGATCTTCCCACTACCTACACGGCAGGGATGCCAAAACAGAGAAGCCGAGATTCGAGAACCATAGGCTAGCGTAGCTCTGCTCTGCGGCCATCGATGCGACTGTGTCATTCCCTTATCTCCAGCTCAGGGAGCATTCGTTATCGTGCCCATACAACTCGGCGGGCTGTGTAGACAATACCACCCATCTCCTGCCGGCAAAATCAATAAACACCAATCCGCCGCCTTCCCTTTGCTCGTTTCCTGCTTCACTTGCTGCCACCATCTGCTACCATCTGCTTACGCCCTCGGTGAGTGTCTGCCTCACCTGCTGTACACGTGGAGGCCCCTACGTTTTAGCCATGGAGAAAGAAAAGCCGCATTATCCCGAGGCTTTCCCTCTAAGTGACATATCTCCTAAGCCGCTTTCCCCCTAAGTGATAAACCTCCGCCAGAACGGATTTGCCCTCGATACGGATAATGTAAACATAATGTAACATATTCCTCTGGTCTGTCTCGTGATCGCAAGAAAATGGCGCGGATGGAATGGCACCGCTCCGCCTGACCTTGCATGCCTACTCTCTCCTTTACGACGCATGGAGCAGCGAGGGTCATTCGGTCTGTTTCTCTCATGCTCGTCGGGATTGCTCGTAACATTGACTGCCGAGGTAAGGTAAGATTTGCATGCCTCTGGCTTACGCATTTGCGCAGCCCAGCTGAGCAGGTCGGCGCATTACGTAGTCGTTATCAAGACGATGCTCTTATGGCAGGTATCCTCACGGCAACCCAGGTCGCCGAGTCGGAATCCTCCATCAAGCACCGTTATAACTATCTGCTGGCGATCCTATCAATTTAACCAGGATAATAGGTAGAAGACAGGTCTCGGGAATTCGTAGGTATTTTTGGGGTCACCCCCACGGTGGCGCCAAGTCCCCATGATCTCCAACTGCAACTCAACTTTAAAAGCTTCTATTTTCCCATCAGCTTCCCCGTTAAGAACCTCTCCAAGTGTTCATTTAGGGAACCCTGCCTCTTTGTTTTTTCTCCGAGTCTCGAGCCCCTTGTCCTCTCGATAATGAGCTTTTCCCTGGATAATAACGATTTGTCACGTGACCGGAATAGATCCACTTGGGCTGAAAATTTGCTGAAGCCATTCTTCCCTTTCCTTCTTTTTCAGCTACTAGTTAGCTCGCACATAGTTGTTTTTTCCATCAACTACACGGAAGTCTCAGTCACTCATATACACGCGGTATTGTTCAAGTACCTGAGTCACATGCCGTTCTTCCGGCACCGCACGATAGGCCCCGGCATGGTGAACAGCTATCCCGTCTATGTTTCACTTCAATGGCGCGTTTGCTTTTTGCCTAATTAGAAAAAACAGAAGAAAAAAAGCAGAGGGAAGAAATGATCGCAATACTGGCAAAAGGCACTAAATTGACTGTCAGGGACCGTCTATAAGGCGATAGCAGAAAGGAGTATACCTACCACCCATAACATTGATAGAGATCGGTATTGTTGACTACAGCCGGGTCTCTACGCCATGCGACTGTTCACGGGGACGTTGCAATCAAAGGTAACCTCAATAGCTAGGATCTCACTCATTTTCGACATGATACTCATGATTTATCACTATGCTACACTAATAAGACAGGTTCCAATTTGGGGGGATACTATGGACTATAATAGTCTATCTTGCACGAGGACAGGAAAAGCCAGCCAGTCAGCCAGCAGCTCTAACTATTGAGCTGAGCTACCCTTCGTGCGCTGGTTATAATTGAACTCTTTTCTCGGGAAAAGCTTCCTGTGCGTGGCGACGTCCACCTTGGCGAGGTCATAGAACCGTTCCCTGATCTCCGGGGCTTCCATGCGCCAGCTGGCGCTCAAGATGCGCGACATCTCCTGCACTTTCGCCACCCCGAACGCCGGGCGCACGAGCGTCGAGTACGCCTTGCGATACAGGAGGAACGAGTTCGCCGGCGCGGCGATCTCGCCGGTTCTCAATCTGCGCTCCGCGGCGCCGCGGCGAACGTGCCTCATCATGTCCAGGGGGTAGAACTCGGGGTAGTCTCCAGCGAGTTTGCTGAGTGGCGCCGAGATCGAGGGGAGCGGGCCGCGTGGACGCTTAATGCTCTTCGGACGCCGGATTGCGGCGGCTGTGCGGGCATTCGATTCAAAGGTCTCCGTCAGCGGTTGCAGTGCCGATGCGCCAGCGAGTCCCATCGGTCTTAACTCCCGAAGCATTCTAAATCCTTTTTCCGTGTCTACGTTTTCTTCGTCTGAATCGGAAAAGTCGAGGTCGTCTATGAGCGGGGTTTCCGCCGCCGTCCGCGTATATTGTTTCGTGCGGCGGCGCGCTCGTCTTGCGCGGAGTTTCATGCTGTGCACGCTCGGGGCTTGCGGCTTGAGCGGCTCGTATCGTCGGGACCGGATGGCTTGATCGGCGGTCATGGGTCCGAGTGTAAGAGGGACGCTGGGGGGTTCGGGCGTCTCTATATTGGGTAAGTACACGTCGTCAAGCGCACGTAGACGCTCTAGATCCAACTCCAACGAGCTTTCTGGATCGACTCCCTGCGGTTCCTCTTGATCTACTCCTGATGGTTCCTCTGGATATGCCCGCTGCAATTCTTGTGGATCTACTACCGACGGTTTCTCTGGATATGCTCCTAGCTGTTCTTCTGGATCTACTCCTGACGGTTCCTCTGGATATGCTCCCAGCGGTTCCTCTGTATATGCCGGCGCTTCTGGATCTACCCCCAGCAGCGGTCCCTCTGGGTACGGGGACTCCAAGGACGGATCAATAGGAAACGTTCGCTGCCATTGTTCTTCGGGCAGATGCGACGAATCATCCGTTGGTACCGAATTGGCCATTAGAAGGGGATCAATGTACTCATACATGTTGTCGCCAGAGATGCTTGTTGTGGTTAGAGTTGACTTACTCTGAAATGCGCTGGCCGCTGACCTTTTTTATATGTTCTTAAAACCATTGACTTAAGGCTATTGGAAAATACCATACAAGAGCTTGTACATGAGGTCTCCATTGTTGGTCTCAAATTGAAAATGTTATGTTCTGTACCGGAGGTTGTTGAAAGAAACTGTTTTGACAACAATGATCTATCACGACCTCTTGGCCGACAAAGCTACTGTTTGGATTCGTGCCGTCCTCTCTTGATTGTCTTGAAATCTACACCGGGCGCGGCCCTTAACAAGTAAACTGCTCTAACCAGTCAAAAGATTCATAGATGAAATGATTAATAGCGATGGGTAGGTAATACTCCCTCAGTCGCTCTTGGTGCTAGGACTCGAACTGGGTCCAATGCTCAGCAACATAACCATCCATGAAATTCACATAGTCCCCGCCGGCGGTAGCCCAACGCTTGATGCCGCCGAGAAGAATCACGCTTTGCATCTCCTTGTCGCCTTGCGCCTGGATGTGATCCTGGAACCAGCCGGCGGTACGGGTCCCCCGGCCACGCGACGAGCCTCGCACGAAAAGATTAGTCATATTGTCTCATCGAATCCCGCCCCGATGAATGCTCACCACAGTACCAAATGACATGTCGGACACCGGCACTTTTGAAGAGTTGGTAGAGTGTCGGGATAGTCGGGTAAAGGGTTTGCGCAGGGAGGTTGATCGCGCCGCGAATTGTGCCACCCTATCACAGTATTTATGAGTCGAGACAGTAAAGATGTCGGCATCGTCGCGACGCTGAGCGCACCTCATAGTCATTGCGGCGAACGTCGACAAGAACAAAATCGCGGCCGACACCGCCTGCCCGCAGCTTATCCAGGACTTCCTCCGGCGTCAGCGAAGCTGGCTCGGTAGTTTTTGGAGCTGGAAATGCTGCGTGCCAGGGTTGTTCGGACTCCATCGCCGCTGAATCTGAGACGTGAGTCTCTGTATAATGACCGGAAACAAGATGCTAGGTTAGATAGATAGGTATTCGGGATCTGCTGACGATTAACAGTACTGTATGAGGGGAAGGTGGTTCGACCTTGGCTCGCAGCAGCTGAGTCGTGAGGGACTTCGACCCATCAATCCACTTTTTTTCTTGAGCGTGGTGAGCTGTCAAGCCTGTCATTACCCTCGCTTGATTGGCTTCAGCTACTGTTCGTGAACCAGGATGGACTCCGTTGAAGCTAGCTAATACCTGTTACCGCGAACGAAAAAAGAGCTGAAAAGAACAAGTAGATCCTGTTCCCGCTAATTTACCTCATTCCTGAACATCTCCGTGACGTGACGTTCGTGTTGTATTGAGCCGCGCCGCAGCGGTAAGCCACAGTTGAAGTGTGAAACCTCAGTTCATTTTACAAGACGGGTGATACCAAGATTAAGGGAATTCCTGCGGCGTAAGGTCTTCTTATGTGTAGGTACTATAACGAGACTGAGGTTCATATGCCACATGGGTAGGCAGTCGATCAACGTGAGGGATCAAAGCCGATGAGAGGAATTGCATAGGCGCTCGGTGCGTATCATGGCGATCTAAAGATGGAATCAGATCGGCCAAGTTGGCCCGTCGAATGCGTTTGCCAAGAGCGCCTAGCATCGAGATAGCGCCATGCACGATTGCAAATGGCTGAGCTTCTAACCCCAACCGGGCAATGTGTGACAACGGTGGCGCACTGGACAGGGACGGGCGACTTGCTGACGCTCGCCGTTGCCGTGACAACGGGCTGTAGGAGCGTCGGTCAACAGACATTGCTGAAACAGCCTCTGTCCATCCGACAGTCAAGCTCGAATTGGCGAACATAGTCCACAGCTCACCAACACTCTCCAACTCAACTCAACTTGATCCCGACCTGTTCATCTCCATCTCCGCTGCACACTACCCCAACAGAGCAGAAGTAGCAGTTACCTGGTCTCCGAGTGACTGCATATTCAGTACGTGCCTGGCACAGGCACCACTTACACACGTCTAGGTTGATTGCCAAGTTGCGTATTGCTTGCTGAGGACACCCTAAGAGTCCCGTTGCCCGGCTAGCCTTGCTTGCGCGCTGCGCGAGGTGAGTTCATATAATCTACTTCAACCATGCTCTGCCCCTACGCCGTTGCCTCCGTCATGAACATGAATAATGCAATCCACACAACCTCATCATGACAGACGCCATGGTGCTAACAGAGACTCCCAGTTTCGGACCCAATTGATAGGCCCGCCATTTCGACAACTAACTTCTATCGACAACAGCAAACCCGTCCGGACTCAACTCTCATCACAATGCTGTCCAATCCGCCAACGGCTGCCCTTCACGGCCGGAGTCGACAACACAGACGACAGAACTCCACACCCACGGCTTACAGGACCGTGAAGATCGCCCCCAATCTGGCCAAGATACAACCGAGCCCAGCATATGCCCAACAGCAACCACAGGGCGCCA
Source organism: Xylaria intraflava (assembly GCA_022385655.1). Taxonomy (NCBI): domain Eukaryota; kingdom Fungi; phylum Ascomycota; class Sordariomycetes; order Xylariales; family Xylariaceae; genus Xylaria; species Xylaria intraflava. The sequence continues at coordinate 20,481 of MU279835.1, read as the reverse complement.
GAGTATCCCATCGACGAGGCATGAGCCTCGATACTCGCCGCCAGATGCTGACTCAGAGACGACAGGAATTCAACGTGGTAAGTAATACTAACAACACAGCATTAGAAAACACACCACAGCATGTGGAGCGAGAAGCGCAGCAGCAACGCATAGCACGCCCGGGCCCCCAGCAAGCATACGCCAACTTGGCAACGGACCAGAACTTCCTGGTGTCTCCTGGTGCCACACCGCATATTCCGTGTTTTGACCCGCAGTGGTCTGATGACTTGTCCAGCCCCAGTGACATGTCGATGGTATTTGGCCTGTACGGCGGTTCCATGGATGCTATCCTGAAGAAGTCCCAGGACAGCTATGCCAGCGACTTGAGCTCCCCCGAGTTTGACATGTTTATAGCAAGCGGTCTATCCACACCCACATTGGGCGGCTTCGAAGAGAACCCCATGGCCACTGCCCCCTGGATGTCTGACGGTGAGGAGGCCAACTCGAGGAAAGGGCCAAGGCGGATCAGCATTGGAATTATGGACAGGGTGAACAAATTTGAAAACTTAGGCCATGGGTCGGCACAGCGGCCCATAACACCCCCTCAGCAGAATGAGCCAGGCAAGTTCCCCTTCGATGCATGCGGATCCACTCATCAACTGACGAATATTCCAGAGTATTTCCCACTTACGCCCACGGAGACGCCCCAAAGCGAGACTTTCAAGCATGTACAACTCCCGCAACGGTTTAGTGAGAATTATGACGAATCCAACGAAGAGACCGTCAAGCCTCTCCGGCAGCGAGCGAACCGACGATCCCAAACAGTGTTCGATGAGATGAGACAGCAAACAGAAGCCCTGACGATAGTGCCTGAACCGCGGCGTGCTGATACCATGCCAACGGATGGGACTATGAACCCAGCTCCGACTGCGGTGATGGAATACCTTGCCACGACCCGAAGAGACGCGGGGACCCTTCACATTGATAACAATAGTGATGGTTATCAAGCTCCTTCTTATCCCGTGAGCGAGTCTTCTGGGTATTCTCGAGAAATGTCTCCCGCTACCCCCGGCATGGGCGGATTGGGAATGTTCGACTTCATCAAGGCTGAACTCGATACACAGATGGAGTCAAACGATATGCATTCTGACACATCCTCGTTGCACTCCGCCGGTAAGAAGCCGGGTAAGGCTACACGCCATCGACGAACGGAATCCATCGCCAGCCTCGCGAGTGCTGCCAGCATCGCTAGTATCGATATCGAGAGCACGAAGATGACCACGGGAATAACCCTCGAAGACATCCAGCAATACATCCAGGGCCCCGATTCAAAAGACAACAAGTGGATGTGTGTGTTTGAAAACTGCAACAAGAAATTCGGCCGCAAAGAGAACATCAAATCCCATATCCAGACCCATCTCAACGATAGGCAGTACAAGTGTCCGGAGTGTTCAAAGTGCTTCGTTCGACAACACGATCTCAAACGCCATGCCAAGATCCATACCGGAATCAAGCCCTATCCCTGTGCCTGCGGTAATAGCTTCGCCCGCCACGACGCCCTGACAAGACATAGGCAACGAGGCATGTGCATCGGGGCGTTCGAAGGATCATCTCCGAAAAACGCGAAACGAGGCCGTCCCCGTAAGCCGAGACCCGACGATTTCGAGCGTCGAGAGAAGGCAGCCCGCACTCGCCGGATGAACAAGTCGACAGCCTCTGTGTCGTCTCAAGCCACGTCGTCCGACTACTCGGCCGCCAGCTCCCCGGAGGACTACAATGACTTCGACATGATAGACGAAATCATGGATGTGTCGCTAGGCGGGACGACGATGAACCCGAGCAGTCTGCAATCTCACGGCTCCTCGACGGCTCCGATGCCATCGCTCCCAAGGGATGATGCCCCACGTGGGCACTCCCCATCCGCAGCGAGCGTGCACTCACAAGCTTCCCAACTCTCCAAAGTCACATTCCATACCGCCTCGGCCGCGGAGACGATATCGCCACGTCCCGGCTCGCCAGCCGTGAGCGTCAGCACACCAGCCAACGACCCGCCGGAGCTCTCGCACGTCGCGTCGCCACCAGCCAACCAATACTTCGACATGGAGCCGGGCTCAAACGACCTCGACCTCATCATATCAAGCGCCCCAGACATGGCCACAATCCCCAGCCTGATGTCAATGGCACCAAACGAGAACGGCCTCTTACTAGAATGCGAGCCTCCAATGCTGATGTTCGGCTCCGAGGCCAAGTTCGACGACTCGTACGACGGCGTGGACCTATTCACCAACAACGACGATCTCGTCTTCGGACACTCCTGAAGCACGTCGTCCGGGACGCACGCAAATGATCAAAGATACGAAAGGGGAAAGGAAAAAAAAAACACTTTTCCCTTTCTTTTTTTTTTTATAAAAAACGTAGGGGCGCTGGAAGGAGGGGGGGCGGTACTACGGTAGAGTGACGAAGCTCATGGAGAAATGTAATAACGACGGTTCAACCTAGTCCCGACCGGCGAGCCCACGCGGCGCAGCGGGCGCCCAAAGAGAGAAAAGAAAAAAAAAAAGACTACCTTTGATGTATGATAGCGGGCACGCGGCCTACCTACTTTTTTTTTTCTTTTTCTTTTATTTGATAACGCTTCCCGGCGCTGCCCCCCATGGTCAACCGGTATTGGGATTTCTAAACAGGGGGGGTTGTTGAGATTCAAGGGGGGGGGGGGGGGGGTCTTTTTTTCGGGCGCGATTTGTACGACTTGTTGACGACGCGGGGCGTTTTTCATGGATGAATGGATTGAACTAATGCTTCTGGCCTTCTTCGCGTGCGTTGAGGGCTCGGGTAGACTGTTTTTGTTTCGGCGATACCTTTTCTTGTTCCGGACTTTGTGAATTATATGCTGTCTACCTATGCTGAATCTGTCGTGACTTGTCTGATGTGTGGGTAGGTTGTAGAGCTGTGACTGCGGTTGCGTACATCGTGCACTTCCTTTACTACGTCGATTAGATCATACTCTTCCACCCATGTGATAGTATCACTTCATCTAAGAGGTCGAAAATCGAACGTTGAGGCTAAAGAGTGATCAAATTTATGAAATAGAACATCTAGATACTCCATTGACCTAGTAGGAAAAGTCTAAAAATATCAGTGTCCCAACTCTGACACGCGCGTTGGCGTCTACACTGCCATTGTTAAAAGAGCTTATAATACATCGGATAATTGAAGTGCCGGGTGCCTATAATGAATGCGGTCCGCTTAGCTCATTGTCCCTCCAGTGCGCCTTTCAGCTTTAACTTAACTTGAAGCCACCAGGAACAAGGGTCTGGAAGACTTGCGTCGGGTCATAAGCCTTGCTTGCCGCCTTGAGACGATCAAAGGACTCCTGCCCATAGCCCGGGAAGGGGTTTTGAACGGGGGAGGCGTCATTGAGGAAGATGAAGGGTTTGTAAACGCCACGAGACTTAGTGTACTGCTCAACTGCCGCAAGACAGTCCTGTAGAATGCCATTGACGATCTCGTCATCTGCTGCCAGCGACCATCCTATGTTGATGCCAATCCCGAGAGCCAAATCCGCAAAACGCAGGCCCGGAGGCTCCCCGTTCATGATGGTTCTTCCTCCTTTAAAACTCACATAACTGTGAGACAGCCAAATAGAAAAGTATTTGCCTTTCTTCTACGATAGTTGCGCAGTTTGTGGTTGTAAGTGAAGTATTTGAAAATCTACCTGGTACATATTGCCATCTTACTATCACGTTTGCTCATACCCGCGTAGATGAGTAATAGTGCTGATGCGATCACATTCGCAACATTATTTTATCCGTGGAGGATTATCATTCGACTGAAACGCAAAACTAGCAATGCTGGCTAAGCTCTAATTATAGCATTTTTCTGATGCTTGAGGGCGAAAGCCTGCAAAGGGTCATCGGTCTAGTCATGCCCGGTGCATGAGCCGGGTATTTGCCGGTCAAGATCGGGGGTCGTCCGATCATATCGGTATCATAGACGAACGAGAGATACCAGATCGGACGAGGGAGCCTCCCGAGTAAGAATCTGGATAGTCTCGTCCCAAATTTTGCGCTGCGCGCTCTGGCCTTCCTCGGAGAGAACAAATGAAGAGGGACTGGTACAGTTTTCGTTAGTGTTTCTCTGAAGACCGGGCATGACAAGAGAAGCCGAAACATACTTCTTTGCTACCTGCTCACTGATGTAAGCCCCGTGATCTTTAGGATGCTGGATTGCGGCATCCGTGAGGCAGTGCCCGCCCTGAGCAGCCGTCCATCCGATCATGTTGGCGAACGAGGCGCCGCCAGGGTGCTGCCGATGCAAGCTGCTCTGACAGAATCCAGGATTGACGGCATTGATCACGATGTTCCCAGTGACCCTTGCGCTCAGCTCGCGCATCCAAAGTATGTTTAGCAGCTTCGTCACGCTGTATCGATCCATGCCCTTGCCAAATGTCTCCTTACCATCCATACGTGCTAGTGTGTCGGGACCCTTTATCTCCTTCAAATCAACCCAGAAGTGATTTTCTGAGCTCACAATCGTTAGACGTGATGGCGTACTCGTCGCGACGGCAGTCTTTTGAAGTGGGCTGAGTAGCAAGAGCGACAGGAGCGCGGTGCCCAGGTGGTTGACCTGCGTTTTCGAATTGAATCAGATATCGGAGCATCACCCATGTAACCTATTCGAGGGCCGTGACGGGCTACATACTTGAGTATTGAGTTCGTGGCCGCCCTTGGTGGACTTGGTGTATTCCATAGCTTTGACCCCGGCATTGAGAATGACGATGTCCAGCCTGTCAAGGGCTGCAGCTCGGTCGGCAAATGCCTTGATGCTGGTGAATGATTCCTGTTCAACTTCCCACATTTGCACATCGATGGTGGGGTTCTTGGCGAGGATGGACTTCGCCGCTTCACTTTTGGATGGGTTGCGAACGCCAAGAATGATCCGGGAAAGGCCATGCGCAACCAGCTCAAGGCAGGCCTCTAAGCCAAGGCCGCCGCCGGCGCCCGTCACAAGAGCCGTCTTTCCCTTGAGGTCGACATCCGCTCGAAGAGGCTTGGGTTTGAATGTGATCTGCCTGTATACGAATCCCGTGAAACTGCCCATATTTGCTGGACAGGCTGATCGTGGATGAGATTTCAGGACAGGATGAAGGCCGACGTATTCCGTAGAGTGATGTCGGTGAACGGAGGAAAATGTTAAATTGACCAGGCCTAAGCACAAATACTAGGGGATCAGGACCTGGGCCAGCAGACGAGGTAGGGATAAATAAACAGACACCCTTTGGTTCCGTGGACCTGCTGCGCCGCAATATGACGGCTAGGCTGCGTGACTGTTAGCCTTGCCTGCTACTCTCCGCTTCATCCACGTTGCAACCTCACCGCCGTCCCCATAGGAGAAGGGGGACGTGGTGACAGGGAACTTCGTTGGGAGTTGGGGCGGGCGGGCTGTTGGAGAAGCCGGGAACAGGACCGGCTGCGTATGGATTGCGGAATGCGGATACAGGTAATAGGGTGAAGGGGATGCTTGGAGGCATTTGTTCACAAACCTACCGCATTACGGGTTCTGTAGTACGTGTATTACAGTACATGTGCTTCGCTGCTCTCAGTGCTCAGAGGGAGTAATGCGAAGGGAATATGAAGACATCTTGGACAAACACAGTTTCCGCCATCAGAATAGCGCACATGATTGGAGTCCACAGGGAACCATTGAGCTTAGTCCCTAGAAATGAAGTGAGTGGCTTCGAGATGGAGAAGAGATGTCGACTTCCTGCAACTTTTATGTTGTCGACTTGTAAGTTGCCTCATATTCGCCCTGGGACTGGTCACTGGTGGCTTGCTCTATCTCTATTCTTCGGTCCATTCCGTCCCTCTACCATGCCTAAACGCTGGACTCTACGTACTACTTCGCGCCGATTTTCATACGCTTGTGCTGAGCTCACTGTTGGTATACTCGTGGCATGTGTCCCAAGCTTCCTCAAGCTCTTCGCAGCCATGAATAGGAGCCGGCTTATGGTCCATGGAGAGACTCAGCCTTAGCAAGCTATGGTCGCCATCCAAGGGCTACCTGAAGAGGTCATGGCCGCGCGTAGAGTACGCGAAGCCACGTCTGGTAGAGCTTGACCTTGTCCCGGCAGACAAAATGCGCGACGCCGATGATATCAAACCCTGATATAGGGGTTCAGTATGGGAAGGGTGGGATTTTTCGGCGTGGGCTCGTGTCGACATATCAACAAAAGAATACGGCGGTCGGCATTAGTCGACAGACAACCGGATCATTCTGATACCTGCGTGCCCTTGGGTAACCGAGCACCACGGTAGGTCAGGCAGTAGAGGTCGGAACAGTAAATCGTAGTTTGGACAGTGAATAAAACCGGGCGCTACAGTGTACACTGACATAGAAAAGACTATAGGGGTATCATAAAGGGACACTTTGGTGTGCGTAGCGGTTTGAATGACCAGTACACGGTGAGACCAGCACTTAAGAAATACCTACGGTATCGAGCATAAGTGTTAGGTAGATAAGGTAGAGTTGACTTACCCACATCAATTGTAGCTATTCGCAATATCCCGACGAAAATCGGATTTGAAAAAGACGCGTTAGGGATGCCACAGTGCATTCCAGTGCCAACCAAGGCGAACAAAGAGCCAGACCTGCCGATAATTGAAATTGGTACCCGAGGGGCTTTCATTGCACATTGTTGGGCTGGTATGATGCAGGCTGTAGCTGGAGACCACGGCATTATAACTTGTTGGCAGTGACTGCGACGTGAGGCTCACTTATAAGTCCTGCAGATCGGCGAAGTGACTGCCTCCCAAGTTGCCAACGGCCCAACGAGATATCCCTATTAATGCAGACCACCCAACTGGCGCTTGAACCCAGGTTAGCAGGGCACCATCTTTGGAGTACGGAGAAGTAAGGGAGGAAAGATGTCCAGACTTCAGATTCTCCTGACTACCTTACATACCTCCCTTTCTAGAGCTGCGAGTGGGCGATGAGTTTGGTGAACAGGCAACTCCCTTCAGAAGCAAGGGTCTCTTCAGCCAAATCCAGTGATTGCAACCATTACCGTCAGGATGGTCACATTTGCTATGGCACGGAATATTAATGTATATTACGAGAATCGAGATTGAGTCCTGCCCTGCACACATGTGGCGGCGGTGTAATAGGCGCGAGATTATGGACGGCACACATCCGAAAACTGTCGGCCATAGTAACCCAACCCTCCATACCGTACTCCAGGCCGCACTCAACGCTGCCATTAGTCTTCCCCTTGAAGGCTTCAAGCCTGACCAAATAGTTCTTGACATCCATCGCTCTTACTGACAAACCTCTTTAGTCTTCGCCTGTCCACCTTGTCAGCAATCGCAGCGTGCTTAGCTACTATCTGTATCCACGATGATTGATGTATTAACGCCTATAGGTCCCCGGGTGCCCACGGTGGTATACTACGGGATCCTGGCTATAGTATCTTATGTACGTCAAACGCTATCCTGCTTCTTCCCGGCGTGTGTTGAATGTTGCCAGTTGATACAAAGCCCCGTAGCTGCCCGTATATGTGGTCTATAATGTTTTCCTACATCCGTTGAGCGGCTATCCAGGTCCCTTTTTGGCCAAGCTGTCGGATGCTTACAACGGTTACCATGCCGCCAAACGACGGATTTATCTTCAAACACGGCAGAACCATCTCAAATATGGTATGTGCTGCGTCGCATCTGTTAATACACCAACAAAATTAACAGGCTAACACCCGTCTTCACTTCAGGCTCTGTTGTGAGGCAGGCGCCGAACAGGCTCGTTTTCAACTCCGTTACGGCTCTACAAGGTGAGATATCAAACCCGCTTTGGTAGACCTTGCTGACATGAAAGTGAAAGACATATACAAGAGTGATTATACTACGAAACCAGAGATATATATTACCTTGGGACCCAGGCTTAAAATCCCGACTGTATTCTCAGCTCAGGACCGCCATCTGCACCGGACCAGGCGACAGCTCGTTGGTCAGGCCGTCTCGGATCGCTCGATGCGTATATTCGAGCCCACCATGCTTGAGCAGGTCGATCTCTTTATGCGGCACATCTTCGATTCCACCCGGGGGTCCTCATCATCCACCACCGCCACCATCAATATGACTGAGCGCGCTAGGCTCCTCGGATTCGAACTCGCGGGGCTCCTTGCCTTTGGATATGATTTCAGTCTCCAGACTCGGGAACGGAACAGATTCATCCTGCCGATGCTGGAGGGCGGGTTGTGGTGGAGTAGCATGTTCCTCCATTGGCCCTTCATTCGCAACTTGTCCATATCATGGGCTGGCCCAAAGCCTTTCCGCCTATTGAGACTAAAATATCTTTCGCTCATCGAGCATGCCGTTACCACTCGTACAAAGCAGGATAAAGATGCCCAACACGACCTCTATTCCGTCATCGCCGATCATCTAAACTCATCCGAGCCCGATGGTATTCGGGAGACTGAGCTTTGGGCTGAGGCTACCGTATTCCTGCCGGCAGGTATGTCGTCCCCCCTCGACTTTTCAATTCATTCTACCTACGAATATGCTCCATTGCTCACCGAAGTCCTCAGCTGGCGATACGACGAAAACCGCGCTGGCTGCTACTTTCTTCCACCTCGCACACAACGTCAGGTGCTATAACAAACTAGCCGCCGAGATTCGTTCTAACTTCACATCCGGGAGCGAGATCCGCGGTCAGACCTTGGCGAGCTGCCATTATTTGCGAGCTTGCATTGATGAAGCTTTGCGGATGTCCCCACCGGTCCCCGGCATCCTCTGGAGAGAGGCGTATCCAAGCGAACAGCCTTTCACCGTAGACGGGCACGTGATTCCCCATGGAACCATCGTCGGAGTGAATATTTACTCGGTACACTACAACGAGGAGTATTTCCCGGACCCTTTTACCTTCAAGCCGGAGAGATGGCTGGATGATGCGAATGCTACACATGATGCTTTTGCACCGTTTTCGCTTGGGCCGCGGGGGTGCGCAGGGAAGGCCATGGCATATCTGGAAGTCTCACTGGTCGTGGCCAAGACGTTGTGGTATTTTGATTTCAGGCCCGCAGCGGGCGATGCCGAGACATTTGAGTTACTGGACAACTTCACCTCGAGCCATGATGGCCCTCACCTGAAGTTCCGGCAACGGGGAGATTTCTGCAAAGAGTTCGAAGATTCACACGTGAATTTATGAACATGATCAATGGACATAATAGCTAAAAGCTTTTCTTCAGATCATGTCGCGAGGTTGCGATATTGCGCGATGAGCAGAGAACGATATGCGTGGCTGGTATAAGCCCGTGGCTATCTACCTAGATAGGCAAGTGCTGGGTGACCATGGCTGGAAGACTATTCATTCCTAAGGGTAGAGTAGCATCGACCGATATTCGCTAAGGATTAGATAGGTGATTTAGACAGCAATCTTGTTTCTAGAATACCAATGCCAAAACATCACAAAGCCTTTTTACACTGGCAACTGAACTTACGTGATTGATGTACCTGTTATACACAATTTCTGGTAAGGATGGTTTTTTGTCATTTCATCGGTGTCAGCGTAATACTAGACTAGAAAATGGCCCCTGGCCTAAGCATATGTCACGGATGAGCGTCTGATGGCAAGCACTCCATCCGATGTGTCCGCCAGTCTCTTTTCTGACACTCAGCCGAGCAATACAATGCTTCACGACACCTCGAACACTTGAGCAGTTTCTTTCCGCTGCTGGCCTCAGTGGCGTTGCAGACCCAGCACTTCTCAAGTTGCAGTCCGCCCATGCCTAGGTCCTCTACGCTTGGGAAGCTCATCGCCGGGTCGATTGTCGATTCCAGGATGGGCGGCACAAATATTGGGCTAATGGCGAGGCGAACCATATGCTTTGAGGCCTCGTCCCACTCGGGTAGACTCATGTAGTTCTCCGGGAGCACACCATTGCCGCAGGAGCACATAAAAGCGTCTCCTTTTCGCATACTTAGCGGGATTGTGGCGCCAGGTTGCTTATATTCGCACGATGGTTTGTGAACCCATGTCCGGCACCTTTCCACCATGAATGGTAAAACCATCTTCCATAGCGCCAATTCCTCATCATCCACAGTGATCGAGCAAATCTGCAACTCACGCAGTACTAGCAAAAACGTGTCTAATACATTTGACTGGAGAAGTTCGCGAGTTAGAGGTAAGCATGCTGCGTCGGCAACAATACTTGCTGCGGCCGCATGGAGTCGAATGGTGCGAACGAATATCAAGACACAATTGCCTTCGGTGGGATGGCTAAGCGAGAACAATCCAGTCTGGCCGCCTTGGAGCCCAGCGGAGAGCATGAACATTGTGAAAATCGAATCCTTCAAGTTGACACGTAACGACTTATCGATACGTTGAAGCCAACGGTCTTCGGACTGGTCCAGCTCTTCGTTGCGATTCCGAATCTCCCTCTCTCGCAAACTAAATTGATTAGACGTCAAGGTGGTCATCCATTGGTTGTTTCGTTTATCTGATGCTTCTACACTTAATATTGGTAAGGATTCGAGGTTCACATAATCGCCGTTGATGATTACTGGAATGGCGTCAGGCCTTAATGCAATAGGAAAGAGAGAAAATTCCAGCGCAGTAGAAGCCGTAGATTCCGCAAAAGGAGCAATAATCTCGATATAACTTGACTTGCGTGCAATTCGAGTCTTGGCCGTTTCCTTCGAAACGGGTACAGGGAAAGTCACTGGATATACGAGCGTATCCTTCCCGAAGACAATCTCAATCACAGTTGGTAATGATTGGCGGAGTATGATAGGCGCCTTGTCAGTAAGTAATTTGTTGATTTCCTCATCTACGAAATCGACGTGACAGCACAAAGACAGAACCCGATCGCGGTCAAGAGCGAGCGACGTCTTGATTCCCGCGGATGAATGCACCGTCTCATGGAGATCTTCCGTTTGCCCAATATCGAGACGACCACATGTAATAGGGTACCCGATCGTTCCAGGCAGAAACTTCGAAAGAATGACGTTTGAATCATTGCTTAGTGGTGTTCCGAAAACCATCGTATGCTCTCCGAGATGCTGAAATATTTCCGCGTTGGAAATTGATTGCTGAACACCAAGACCGATCTGTGTATGATCGGGATCAAGGAAGAGAACGTTCGTCGGCACGTAAAAGGAAACATTCATAGCAGAATCGCCCTGCCATCCTTTAAGGTCTGACTTAATATTTAGAGTGGCCGGTTCATCATGTGAGCTTCCCTGGCGCTCGACCGTACCGAACACTATTTGAGCGCTCGAGAAACGACTCTGCGAGTCGCTCGTGGAGTCATTGTATGTTATTGTCCCCTCAAGGACTGGTGCTGTGACCTTACTTCGATCAGTGCTATACAATTGATTGACGTGATCGCGAGGCACGACAAGGGTGACACAAACCACCTCGGGTATTCCTTTCCATGAACCAGGCCCTCGAAATGTGGCTGTTGGATGCGCACGAGGCCGAAGCCATGGTTCTGTGTACAGGCCCTGTATGTGAAGCTGGGCCCGAAGCTCCTGTAAGTAGAGATTGGACACAGGGCTACCTCGGGCACCTTGTTGAATCAGTCGCAACAAATGTTGCCAAAATGACGGCCAATCCGTCGTAACATTGGCTTGCATTGACTTCACGACCGCGACGAAGCCATCTCGACGATAAGCAGGGGTACCAGAGGTACTCATCTTGAGTTGTGGCTTCTCGGTGGACAAGGCATCTTCATGCTGGAACATATGATCATAGACAGTACATAAGGCGACAGCAAGAGACTCAGGGTCAAGTGAAAAGCGACCTAACCAAGGTTCCTGTTGGAGAAAGTGGCTAGCGAGTTTGAATGAAAATCGAGATTGGTGCCGCAAAGGCTCTCCTTTCAGAAAACAGCCGCTGTAATACAGTTCGTCAGTAGTCGAAACTATCGTAGCTCCTGTCCAATATTCGACCGGGGCCAGGCCGAGGAACAACAGTATACTTGGGGCATGGCCTTGCAGTAGGGTGTCAAACTGTGCTTTGGGGTTTGTGCGCATCTCGACTAGAGCTTCTAGATATAGTGTGGATTGTGAGGCGTCCTTCAATAGAGGTGAGGCTGCCACAAGAAGATTTAACGCCCCGATGCGATCGCTAAGATTGGACGTGTCAATGATATCAAAAGACGACGGCGCATATCCATCTGGCCCATATGCACTAGGATTGAGCACCAGGGGGTATGGGTGTTGCTGCCCACGAGGCATATTTGCGGAGGGACCTGACCCGGTCAAAGTGCATTGCAGCGTATGGCTAAAAGTCAAGGCATCTGCAACTGCAAACCTCAGTACTATCCGAGATTTTGAAATTTCTTTATATGCCGCAGCCCAAGCATGGAATTGTACTCTCGCTGCCTCAATGGTCCGTTGAAGTCCTTTCTCAACCGTATCCTCCACTCGAAGGGGGGAAGCAGGCGCAAGTCGCGCAAAGGCCGTAGCGAGGTGGAAGCCCAAAGTTGGATTTGCGCTGTAGTGAAGGGCAACATTTTCCGACAGTGTGTCAGTATATAGCGGGTTATCAAGAGGCGATGGGTTCCCTAAGAACGTGCCATGCTTCCAAAAGTGGTGATAACACAATGGTAGATATTGCAGAGCAGGCCGGGCCAATGGAGCAGCCGATCTGACGCCAATCAACGCAGCCCCTTCCGTCGAATAATGGCCCGTTACGGCATACGCAAGATGCTGAGAGCGTTCTAAATGCTTAGATAGAGCACCCTTACTGCGAGAACCGGCTTCGGCTGCCGCATATTTCTGCACTATGGGTTCAACAAGGCTCAACGAACCTTGATCACAGAAGTGCAGCAGCGAGCCATATGGACTGCGTTGCCACTCATCAAGACTCGACATCGCCCGGACCAATTTCCTAGCTTGGCGCGTAATGATGTTGTGTGAACTTGGGGTAATGTACAGGTGGAAATAAATGTCCATTGCCGCATCGGCGTCGACTCCGTCAGCGAGGAGTGAGAAAAGGAGGACATTTCTTGCTGCAGAAGGTCAGGGGGGTACAGCGTGCTTGATATGACGCGACCTACCAATGATGGCAGGTTCGACATCGCAACAGGTTATGTCTAGCTTTCGAGGTGCTAGAAGAGGTCAGCCCAGGAATAAACACTAGAGGTCGTTGATTTGTGTGGCAGTAAAGACGCGAATTTGAAGGGGCAAACAAACGTACGAAGCCCTAAGTCAGTATAGGCTGTATATAGGATGTTGCGAACATCCCCACAGCCCAGGAGCAGGATATCGGCGTTCACTCCGTGTGGGAGGGATCTGGTAATACTGACGGCGGGCGTATGGCTGAAGGCATCAATGAAGGAAATATAGGGAATTGAGGCCGGTGTCAACATCCTGTCAAGCTAACCGTGATGAATACCCGTAACCCTCGCCGAGTGAGGAGCGCTGGGCCGGTTGCAGCCTAAGCAGACGCAATTATTGATGCCGTCGCCTACGCACTCGATACCAGTGGCCGGAGTCGGTGGCTATGGACAACATGCAATGCTGATAACACAAATGCGCCGGGTGGTTATAATGTGCCGGGTTATGTGGAAACTCGGAGACCCGATACATTATGGAAGTTATCCTGATCGTAGCATTGTGGGAAATCGGTTGCTTGGTTTGGTCACGGTCTGCGCGACACGTTGAGGGCTCCACCAGGCGGATGTCACAACCAGCAACACTGCGCTTAAGCAGTATAAGCAGTTAAGGTGCATATTAAATTACCGGGTTGGCGCCGCTGGGCCTTCTATAAAACTCGACCGGTGCCAGAATCTCTTATTACTACGAAGTACACTACATCCTGGACAAGCGCGTGATGTGAATCCTACACATACAGGAGGCCTACAGGCTACATGTATGGGGTATAGCCAAGCCACAATTGCCAGTCCTGAGAGTCGGAGGTCCTCTCCCAAGTGGTAGATCATGGTCACGCGTACAATAAATAACAGCTTGATTCCGAGACTGTCTGGCCGCGCTTTTCCGTGTCACACCACCAGCACCAGATATCCGTCCCTGGGTGGCCTCTGTATTTTAAGCGACGCTGAGGGGTAATTCGGCTCCTCCCTAGACATCTCCTTTGGTCCACGACTATCACCAAGATGACGGGAGACAATGACGCAGAAGACCCGGCGCAATACCTAGGCGCCGCGTGCTTTGATCAAAAATTCACACTACCCACCAGCGACAGCCGACCCGCTGAGCTTAACGTGACCTACGCCGACTTTGGCCACCACAACGATGAGTGCGTCCTATTGTTCTGTGGCCCTCTAGTTGGAAGGTAAGGGCAAACATCCGAAGAGTCCCAGTGTTCTCCCAGCTGGGGTATTGAGAAGCGACGCAGCCGCTACGTACTCGCGAGCAAGGACAAACTGGCCAAGCAGCACGGCATACGCATCATTAGCCCGGACCGGCCTGGCTTCGGCGGCACGACGGATGCGGGACCGGCCGATCGGATCCGTGTCTGGCTTGACATGGTGGAGGCGTTATTGCAGCACTTAGGAATCAAGCACGTTTCCATCGTCGGCTACAGTGGCGGCTCTGTCTATGCTATGAATGTGCTCCTCCACCTTCGGCATCTGCTTCACCCAACCCGTCCCTACGTGGCCCTCTGTGCGCCCTGGGTTCACCCTTCCCGCTCGAACGTCTCGATGCTCAAGCTTGCTGGTCTTCTTCCGGGCGCCCTCGTCGGCAGCTATGACCGTCTGCTCCTGTTCATCGTCCGCAACATCGCCCCCGCTGTCCAGTTAAGCAGTGATCTCATTGGACAAGTGCCATCCCTAAATCGTGAATCTCAATCCGAGTACATGGCACCCGGCGCTGACCCGGATGCCGTAGCCTTAGAAGAGAGTTTAGTTCCCCACCTTGTTCGTCGGGTCAGCCGTGAGGATGTACAAGGTCTCGGTCAAGATGCACTCTTGCTGATAAAGCGGGACAAGTTTCCAGGGTGCTGGGGGACTTGGGGCGATTACGATGCGCTTGTACCGCTGTTAGCTCAGGTCGAATCGGAGCGCCGGGTACGGCAGACTGCCGATTCCAACACCGTTGCGCCCCTCACAATCGATGTTTTCTTTGCGGAATCGGACAACATGATCGGCGACACGACCGGGCCAGCTTGGTTCAACAACTGCTGGAGAACTGAGCAACGGGGCGACCAGATCAACTACAGCAGTGTTGTCATTCCAAAGACAACCCACAACAACATTCTCGACCTGAGATACGGTGTTATCGAACGTGTATTTCAAGGAATACCCAAATAAGGCTGCCGCGCTGATGGATCTTACCCCATCGTTAGTGGAAGCGTGGCACATTAGCTGAAATATCACTCGCATTAGGGACAGACTGGATGATCATTTGTTGATACCCTGCATCCACTCTTGTTTTTCGACATCAGAGCATACCCTCGAAAGCGCAGAAAAGAACAATATACAGTCAATACAAGATGAGTACATTAACCAACCCGAATACCATTTAGCCCAAGCCCAAGACAATCCTTCTAAATTCTAACTCATACCAATTGAGAATGAGCCCATTATACCGTAACACCCCTCGTGTCCTTGGAGAAAGCACCACATATCCGTATTTTACATTCCAATCTTTATGGGATACTTGAGACGCAGTTTGGTTCCATATCTGGCTCCCGTTAGTTTGAGTGCTGATTCTCGCGTGTGACTCTTCTGCTGCTGTTCCAAGAGAAAGCCGAGCTTGTTACTTACCTGGCGATCAAGTAGGGCGCGGGAATTAGTGCCAAAGCAATGAAGCCGAGGAGACTGTTTCCCCACCCGAGACCTATAGCTCCATCTACGGGTGTCAGAATATTAAGCCGGTAATATGCCACATGGCAGGCGAGACGACTTACAGAGGTACGGCCCAGCCAGGGGCAGAAATGTACCTACGACGTTTCTGGACGATGCCAATGCGGCCGTAGAAGAGGCCGCGTAATCCGGGAACGCATCAATCATATACGTCTGGAGAGGAAGGAAAATCCCAATCATGCCCAGTCCGAAACACGCAAGTCCGAGTATCGGTACTAGCCAGAAGACGCGTTCGTTGGTGGACCACCCGTACCAGAAAAACGATATTGGTATCAGGAACGAAAAGTACACGCTGACCTTCAACCGGACCTCCGGTACCGCGATGCCGTTGTTCCGCTTCGTGTGTTTTGCCATGATGCGGTCGCTAGTAGAGCCGATAATAAGCACGCCAATTAGGAAACCAAGGCCAATACCAATGTAAGAAAGACCGGAGATTCCAATGCTCCAGTTATACCTCTCTACGAAGACCGTCGTTATTGTTGTCAACAGCAAGTACAGAAGCCCGTACACGAATCCTGAATAAAGACAGATGATTCCTGTAATCGGCGACGTGAAGATGAACTAGGATTTAGTTGACCTGGTCAGCATATCATGCCGGAGAGTATTCGTCCTCGGCCATACATACCTTCCAAGGTCGTAGCATCGACTGTGCCAGGCTAACATCTTGATACCCTTCGGTATCGGAAATATCAACAGGGGCATACCAATCTATACGATGCCACAGCATGAGAGGTCGGCCTTTGAAGGCGCGCTTCCTCGCCAATATAAGTCGCAGGTTCGTCTCCCTGCTCACAAATACCTGAAGTATGACCGTTAGGCCTCCCAGGATAAGCAGAAGCCAGAACACCTATACGAACTTGTCAGCGGATTGAGGACTCAGCTAGAAACGCACATTCTTACCCATCGCCAACCGGCTGCCTGCGATAAGAACCCGCCAACTATTGGGCCGATGACGGGGCCTAGCAGAGGGCCCAATGCGAAGACTGCAGTTGCCGCGCCTCTTTCGTTTGTGTCGAATAAATCGGATACGATACCGCCGCCAATCGAAAGACATGCAGAGCCACCAAGGCCAGCGAGGAGTCGAAATATGAGGAGGGATGTGATATTCGGGGCGAGGGCGCAGGCCAGCTGCCAGATAGTAAAGATGGTCGTCGCAATGTCTAGGATCTGTTCCGCATAGTGGTTAACGCGATAGCTGATGGAAGGGCATCTAGGAGGTACTCACCACTTTACGGCCATACAGCTCACTCAAGGGAGCAGCGATAAGAGAACCGACCTGTACCAAGCTCCAGTACACATCCCACCGTGTGTCTTTGAGAGAGAAGGCCTACATGAACTTACCACATATCCTAAGATGAAAAACGAAACCGTAAACGTGGTCAATGTGGCAGAATCATTATGGAACTCCGCGTCCATCAAGGGCGCTGCCGGCGCAAATATCGACGATCCCAGGGGACTGATTAACTTTAGCCTGCCAGCATTCACGCGACATCGTATAGAGACTCTTACCTGACGAGACATAGCCAGCTCGTAATTGACATGATAAGCCATTTGCGCCGGAGCGACCAAGACCTGCACGCGTTAGTGCCATGTTGAGGTCCTTGGAAATGACGTTGGGCATCTACTTGGGATCATCATTATCGGTGGTGTCATAGATACCGGTGTTCCGCTGGGGCGGCTCTTGTATATCAAAGCTGAGAGTCGGTACTCCTGGGCTGTCGGCAAATTCTTTCCAGTCCATCATCGCGGCGAAAAGTGTATGCCAAGACCCCAAGATCGTCTATGTTCCCCAGCGCGCATGTTTGGATATTAAACATTCTCAGCAAAACCAGGTATCCGTTAGTTCCTAACAGCCCATGGAAATAACTATAGATATTGTCAATGATTGGTCTGCCTGGGATACTCGGTTACGGCCTTATGGGTCGAATTCCCTAATACGGCCGTTGGCTAAGTGTATGGTCATCCAATATTGCCGATACCGAGAGATATAACCGAAACCAACACCCCATTGCCGAATTTGTCAACGAAGCTGAAAATATCTACTTATAGCTGAAACAAGTATCAGATTGGGGTATTAATACTCGGAAGACGTAGTAAAGGTATGTCATGATCGAATATCGTGACTGTTGAATTGCGCGCGACTTCAAAAACCTGCTCCTCGCGCCCAAGTTTTTGGAATCGACAGACCACGAGGTAGAAACGAAGGCGCATTCAACGATATTGACACAATGGGTGTCCAATCAGCGACGAAAACCGTTTTAATCACGGGGTGTAGCCCCGGGTCTATCGGCGAGGCATTAGCAAAAGAGTTCCTACTACAGCAGAGTGCGACCCCCGAATTGATACCAACCCCCACGCTTCCGAGTAAACATTCCCAGCTAACGAAATACATTAGATACGAGGGTTTACGCCACGTCGCTACCAGGAGAAGACCTCAAGGAGCTAGAATCACTAGGGGCTACATGTTTTCCAGTTGATGTAACGTCCGCAGAAAGCGTCAAGACCCTGAAGAGTTCAGTGCTCGAACTCATAGGTGATAAGCTTGACGTACTTATTAATTGCGCGCAAGTCTAACTCCCTTTTCCGCCATATGATATGAATACATCTTCCGTGAAAACTAACGAGCGAACAGGGGAATGAGTAAGGCGCGATCTCAAAATTCGTTGTCCCAAGCCGTGCAATCGCTAAATTCCTCTTCCAGACTACGTTATGCCGGCCCTTGACGTAGACGTCGAGGAGCTTAAGCGCACATTCGACGTAAATCTCTTCGGGCTCGTCCGGGTAACGCAGGCCTTTTCCACCCCACTGATCAACCGCAAGGGTCTTATCGTGAACGTGGGGTCCCTGGCAGCATACGCACCGTACGTTTTCGGATCGTCGTATAACGCCAGCAAAGCAGCTCTGCTCGCCTACAGCAATACGCTGCGCATAGAACTGAGTCCTTGGAGGTGAATACTCACTACCCGCCACATCCTCTAGAAAGCCAGTAGTAATAACTCCCAATAGTGTGCGGGTGATGACGATAATAGCCGGACCGGTCGTCAGCGGCCTGATGACGCGAAAGCAAAGGACTCTGCCGAAAGACTCGAGATATCAGCCGATCGTGGACGCTTTCGACGGGCGAACGACGCACGACAAGCACGGAGTCCAAGCAATGCCGACGAAAGAGTTCGCTGTGTCTATCGTCAAACAGGTTTTAAAGTCCAACCCGCCTCGTTCTTACTGGATAGGGCCCTTCAAGCACGTGGTTTGGTGGTTGGAAAAGCTGGGGCTGGCTTCCATTTGGTCGTGGTTCTTCCGGAGAAAATTCGAATTGTGGAAGTTGGACCAGCACTAGCCATGTATTCATATTTCATTAGCCATTATTTTATCATTAAGAATTTAGCGGTGGCCGCGAGGCTGCAAATTTATGAGTATCATTTCGCAGGCCAAACTATGGCGAGTAAGCACAAAGCGATTCGTAGGCATAGGAGTTCTATCAGGAAATAACTGAGCGTGAAGCGCAGCAGTTGTAGAAGACAAGTGGCTTACAGATGCTCAAGTGGTTATCTTGACCAACCCATCGGTCAATGCAGCAGCCGCTGGCTACCTATACACTGTCATGGTTGCCACGCTTGGGGGATAATGTAACCCATTAGTGGAAGAGTAAGCCTACTTCCTAGGTATGTGTGTCAGGTGGATCAATGCAGTATACGGACAGCGAGGTGCGCGGATGACCAAAGCGAACTAGATGCTACCAACCGCAATGATAAGCGTCTAGGCTGAGCAAGCTCTTTCGCTATAAGGCACAGACAACGTGGCAAAATGTGCGAGCTTGTAGTTATATGAGCTGACTAGTTCGGTTGTCGCCACACGAGGGAACACTCCACGAAGAACCGGCTGGCTCGGCAGCAGGCGGTCGGGGGGTGGCCGAGAGGGTCTGTTATGCCAGGCGCCAGCCGAAAGTTGCGTGGCGTCCTGATGAAAACTCGTATCGAATAGGGACACACCAGAGATGCGTCGTATTCAACGTCGCCCGTGACGAAATTGAGGTGAGTCTAGCATAACGGCTAGTCGTGGGAAACATGGCGTGACTAAACCGAGCTCAACGTCTTTGGTGTAGGTCAGTAGATAGTTGCATGTGCAGCATAGAGCCCCTGAGCATGGTCCCATGTGCTGTCCATGTTAAGAACCAGCCGAGCTAGGTAATTTGCACGCTCAATGACACGGCAATACATAGGTAGGCAGCGTGTCCAAAGTGATCCGGGTGAGCAAGAGGTAGCGGACGCGACAGGTAGCGATTGTCGCGGCACGCAAGAATACATCTGTAAATTGCCACTGCGTTTTATGAAATACCGTGCGTAAAACTTCGTAATGCCTTTTGCTGTGCAGCTATATGTCTGATCAACGCCGTCATGCTCTGGCTGTGCTCTGTGGGTAAAGGTAGATGAACCGTGAAGCGCGTAGCGGTGAAAGGAGCGGCCAGTGGGAGAGCGAATGGTTTTTCAAGAAATCCGGCAAGTCCCGACTGAGTTCCCGTAGTTTCCGCCGCTAGTGCAGCGCCGCCTTATGCTACTGTAGGGCGGTTGGCCACTTATTCAGCTCGTGTTGGTGTATTGGTAATCGTACGACTTAGTCATGAGTCATGACTAAGAGGCCACGTACGATATTCGGATATAAGAGGGAGGTCTCGTACGTAG